>CM022298.1:275758459-276051642 GCA_011799875.1 Thinopyrum elongatum
CATCCATATATACATACATAGTTTCACATGTTCATCAATACAAATGAAAACAAGAACTAAACACTAGCAGTCCATAAATGCTGCTTCCATGAAGTGCATCAAACCTGCAAAAATAAGAGAAGAAGAGTAAGAAGTTAGAAGAAGAAGAAGAAGACTAGAAGAAGAAGAATAGAAGAAGAAGAAGAAGAAGACTAGAGAAGAAGACTAGAAGAAGAAGAAGAAGATAGAAGAAGAAGAAGAAGACTAGAGAAGGTTATATTTGTATAATTCTAATTAATTCTCAATTATTATTTTATTCTTTTCCTCATTTCATTTTCTCTTTTCTTATTCTTCTTTTATTCTTTCTTTTTCTTCCCTTTCTCTTATCTATCTTCTTTTTCTCTCTTTCTTGTTTTTCCTTTTATTCCTTATTTGTGTCATTTTAGAGCTAACATAGGTTAATTATGCCATTTTTTTATCTAACTTAGGTTTAATTATGCATTAGGAGGAAAATAGCTAAGTATATGACATCTATGAGAGAACCAAAGGTTATTATGCCATTTTTGAATGAATAAGCTACTTATGTCATAAATGAACTAAATAAGCTAATATGTCATTTGGAGGATAATATCTAAGTATGTCTTTTTGGGGAAAATCAGCTAAGTAGTGGCGCATAATAGGGCTAACAAGCATGTACGAAGCTAAGTATGCATTTGTTAAGCAAAACCTAGAGAAAACTTACCCTCATCACAACAAATGCGATGAAGATGGCAACTAAGGTAACAATTGATCCAATGGCATAATGATAACAAGCCTCATTATCAATGGCATATTTTCTAATCTTCTTAATCTTCAAGCGCATTGCATCCATCTTCATCTGTGATCATCGACGACATCGAACATACAACTCAATTTATCTTCTCTCTTCAATTCTTTTCATTTTTTCTTTAAATACTCGTTTTCTTTTCAACTAAATTAACTTCTCGACACGAGGGTCAGTTGCAATTTCCGGTTCACATACCTCCTAGATATAAAAATATCTCTATGTCAACTTGATGGCCATAATTGTCATAAATGCGAAATGCAACAAATAGTATTAAAAGAGAATTACCACATCCGAACATAAAAGGCGAGGGCCGACGGGGACGAATATCAAGACCATGGCACTATGTATAACAAACAATCATACAAAGTAAGAAAATTATACAAGTAACTATATAAATCATACAAGTAACTATATAAATCAAGTACAACATAAAAAATTGAATACCTAATAATAATCTGATCGTCGGGTTCAATAAATACTTCGAGATCAATAAATGGATCATCATCATCACTATCATGAATGAAGTGTCATCGGGGTTCAGCGGCATCAACATGTGGAAGGCCACCTTTACGTAATCGGTCAAGCATTGACAAGTCATCCGCGCAAGCAGTAAAGTAACCTCATTGTTCTGCTGGCAGGGGTGAAGTCGAATTCACTGTCGCTGTCTACTTCAATGTTCTGGGGTGTGAAGTAGAGCGTTTTTGAAGCGTTTTTGGAAAGAGTGTACTTGGAAGAATTCACCTTCATATGTGTCTGGGTTAATGTGAGGTTCATAATCCTCTTCATTGGGGGGAGGTGTGGTCTAACACAGTGGCGGCACTTCATAAATGACATCCCAACCATTCAGATTTGGATCAGTTGGCAGGCCCACGGAGTAGATAGAACACTGGGTCGCCTGTTGAGCCGTAAATATAGACATCGGGAACTCTAAATGGGTGCTGTTTGATTTTGACTAGCCCTATATGTTCATGAGTCCTTCTAGACTCCTTCGGCGTGGAACCAGTAACATTTGAAGACTATGACGTTCGGTGGGTTTTCACCATAGAAGAGAGTTCATAAATTGCTTCAACTCTCCCATAATACTCGATAACTCCATCGCCGATAGCAGAGACACAACAATTTATAGACTTTCGGTCGGCCATAGATAGCTCTTTGCCGTAGGTACGAAAGCGATAACCGTTGATGTCGTATTTGTCAAATGAACGGACCTGTAGTCAAAACCATTAGCGACTTGTCTCAATTCAGCGTCCATAGACTCTGAATTAGCCTACAAGTTTAATACAAAAGGATTGTTGCATTAGCCGCAAATTAGACGAAGAAATGAGAATGGTCTAATGGAAATACCGTGTTTGTTTGAACCAAGAGATGAAACCGGGAAAGCGGCCTCCTTGCTTTGCCAGAAGCTCATACTCTCGATGGATTCTTTTGGATCATAGCCCCATCCGAGAATTTGGCAACGTTCGACTGTATCAAAAAATATCCGGGAATAATAGCAGTTCAAAGGAATTAGAAGTTGCGAAAACAATGTACCATGAGAACTTAATCGATGTACGACCGCACTTCTGTTAGGTGTTGAAGATTAACAAGAAATGGTCCGCCATTATTCGACATCCAACGATATTGGTTTCGAAGCAACGGGCTAGTGCGAGATTCTCTTTGAATAGGTTGAGGTTGGATCCACCTTTTTTAGGGTTGCCAGCATTGTACCGAGCCTTCAGATTATGCAAATGACGATTTTTGGCTTCGTAGTGTGCTGTCACGAAGTTTGCCGCCTCCTCAGTAATGAATGCCTCGGCCATCAATGCTTCAATTCTACATTTATTTTTAACATTTTGCTCGGAGCGTTCTTTGATCCTTAGTTGTGTAGCACCAACGATTTGCACGGGCCCCCTCAATCTTGCCTGGTCGGGGAGATGCAAAATCAAGTGTTGCATTGGATTAAAGAAGCCCAGCGGAAAGATCTTCTCTAACTTGCAGATCAACTCCGGCGCCAACTCTTCCATTTCTTCTAGCACAGCATGCGATAGTTCTTTCGCACAAAGAAACGGAAGAAATAGCTCAGCTCTGCCAGCACTAGCCATTCATCCCAGGGAGGAGAGCCACGCAACATCACCGCCTTACCCGCAATCCATATGTGACAATCATGACTCTTGAGACCAAATATTTTCTATTTTCAAGACTCGCCCCCTCTTTAGATTCACTGCATACCCATCGGGGAACATCAACTACATTTTCACCCACAAGATAATTTCCTCATAGAGTGGCCTTCCAAGATTGAACCATGCCTTTGGCTTCGTCCAGCTCTGCTTTCATTTCGGTCTTGCATGTTTGTAATAGTCTATACATCGTGCCTCCTGATCGACTCTAGCTTAGATTATCCTTTGACTTCCCTCTATGCCGAACAAGTACCAAAAAGTGCCTCTGCGATATTCTTTCAGTGTGCATCACGTTGATGTTGTGTGGGCAAAGGAGGTCTTGAAGTAAGGCAGATATCCACAAGCATGTCTTGGAGCCAGGCGTGTTTCAAATTATACCCCTGAAATACCTGGATGTCTGGATCTAGCTCGAGAGCATTTAACTGATCCAGGGTCTCTTGGCCTATCAATGCAGGTGGTGCAGAGTTTTTGACCAACTCTACCTTTGATGAAGTTCTTCTTGTCTTTCTGAACTTATGGCGAGGATCAGGAACGGTCTATGCAAGTTGAAGCAAAAAAAACTTGTGACCGCTGCAGCCAACAGAACTGAAGAGTTGCCTTGCATGTGGGGCATGGGAACCTTCCATGCACACACCACGCCAACGAATAGTGCATACGCCAGCAAGTCATGCATCGAGTTCATGTACCAGACAACGCATTGATGAGTTCTGTTTGCTAAAGGTGTCGTATGTCTTGAACCCCTTATCCCAAGCTCTTGCAATTCGTCCTTAAGCGGCTGCATGTACACATTCATATTCTTCCCCGGATAGTTGGGCCCTGCAATATCAACGTCAGAGAAAATGTTCTTTCTTGCATAATCTACCCGGGGGAGGAGATTGAGTGGAATGACAAAGAGGGCCAACAAACTATATGGGCTGCCGTCAGACCAAACACAATGAACCCATCCGTGTGATGCTACTCGAGGGTGCCTTGGATCTGCCGCTTTTTTTGCATGTAATCATCGAAGCGCTTCCACGCTTCCATCCGATGTATGCACCATCATCAGATTCCCATCTCCATCTAGTCGATTCTTTTGCCGTTTGTACCATGTCATCGGTCTGGCCGTCTCTTCGACCATGAAAAGACGTTGAAGCCTTGGTACGATTGGCAATACCGAAGAACATTAACAGGGATTTTGGTCTGCGTCTTCTCACCCATACCTGTCTACCACACATACCTGGAAGACATGCAAATGGGACAATAGTTCAAGGCAGCATACTCAAGCTAAATAAGGCACATCCTTTCTCACAGGCATTATCTTCTCATAGGGCATCTTAAGAGACGGGGGATTTTGTCTGACTGGTACAGGTTTGCAGGCAGTACATGGCTTTGGGTAGGAAAGCGTCCAAATACTGTCATCATAGCATCCCAGCATTCTCTGCCCAAGTTGAATTGAGCCTTAGAGCCATTATTGTGAGATGGCATCCAGCTGACAAAGCTCAGTGTGCTCGTGGAGAGGATGTTTTGAAGACTCCAACAATTTCATAGAGGCCTTTGCAGATCCTCCTCTATGTCCGAATCCCGAGCATCATCAAAGTTTTGCACCTGTCTTCCAAACCCTACCGGTGTACCATGCTGTCGGTGCGACGATGAACCACCTCAGCTCTTGGCACGTTGGGCAGACTCACCATGAAATGTTCACACCGTATAATGGGCGTAAAACCACTTTGCAGGTGTTTGCCATTCATCCTCTGTCCTCTTTTTCCAATTGTTGCACCGGACATAGGGGCACCAGTTTTTCCTCTGGCCATTTGCAAATGCAGCTTTTTACAAACCCTTGGTTTTTGTTAACCATTCATTGGTAATCTCTTTCTACTAGTGTGACAGGTGTACATCCACGCACGATCACTCATTGCCTACCTAACTAATAGGTAAAGATAGGTCCTCAACATGTATCATAGTTAATCTAGTTTGTCTATTTTGAAACTTCAAACAACCAAACTGACTCATGACAAAAAATCAGAGCGTAGAAAGAGAACGAAAGGCGAAATAGTACATAGTGAGAGGTTGTGCAACTAGGATGTTTCTGTACCATCTTTTTTAATGAATTGGAGAGGCTGATGGCGAAGAACTCGAAAGCATGGTGTGTTGTTGTCATTTCCATACATTCTGCACAGCGCAACAACCCTTCTATGCACCGCAAGACACCAATGGTGGTCAGAAGGGTTGGTTCTATACAGAGTGTATGGAAACGACCGCACAGAACACCAATGGCTTTCAAGTTCTTCACCATCATCCTCTCAAATTTATTAAAAAAAATGTTACAGAATATCATTCTAGTTCACAACCTCTCACTACGTATGTTCGTCTTTGATTTCTTTTTCTATGCTTTGATTTTTGTCATGAGTCAGTTTGGGTGTTTCAAGTTTCAACACTTGGCTTTAATCTATATTTGTCAATTTTACTATGTCCATGCAACCGACACTCTAATAGGTAAAGATAGGTCCTAATCCCACCCGAGTATGTGTAGATTGAGTACGTTCTCAATGCTCTACCCCATTCCAGAGACAAAATTTCAGCAGCACCTCCCCCCGTTCCCAAATACACGTCTCGACAAAAAGACGAGAGAATGTGCATGCGCGAGAAACAACAGGGAGGCGCTACCGAAATGTTTTGCTTGGAATGGGGTAGAGCATGGAGAACATACCCAATCTACACATACTCAGGTTGTTCGTGGAAATCGCTGGACAATCCGAATGAGCTACGGTGATAAATATGCAACTGAATGCATATTTATCGATGCAACCCCTTGGAGGGAGACGCATACTGTAGACGGACTATAGTTAATAGCTAGTGTCATCGGCACGAAGGCCGGAACGGAGCAGATAATTAAGGGGGAGGAGGGAGATGTACATTGTGCTCACCCACGATCGCAGGGGCAGAAAAACTCGTCGAACACCAGACCCTCGCAGCGACGAAAGAAATACACATTTAAATCAAAAGATGAGTAACATAGCACTATTATTTTTGCCAAGAACCTAACTAAATATTACAACAGTATGCCACTGAAATATATGTCATTCAGGGTAAAAGTCGACCTAGCTCGACCCTAGACCGGTGCCTCAACCTCCACCAGCGAACCCTAAACACACACGGTTAGTCAGAACTGGGACGTAACAAAAGAGAACGGAGGAAGTGAGGTGGGAGGAGGAGAGTGGGAGGAGGCAAGGAGTGAGGAGGAGGAGGGGCGGAGGAGGGAGGAGGAGGAGAGACGACGAGGAGGAGGAGGAGGAGGAAGGGAGGAGGGGAGGAGGAGGAGGAGGAGGAGGAGGAGGAGGAGGAGGAGGACGAGGAGAGGCGAGAGGATTTAGAGTGTGAAGGCGATTCTTAGGGATAGGATGCTTATCTAGGAGCTTTTTTAGCCTTAGGTAATCTGATAGATCGCTTGTGCTCATGACTTGCTGTAGCGTGAGTCAGCTTTTCCTCTAAGATTCTCTCATCCTCTCCTTTCTTCTCTTCCTCTTCTTCCTCTAAACTAAACCTAAACTAAACTAAATCTGAACCTAAACCTAGAAAAAATAGAAAAAAACCTAAACCAAACTAAACTAAAACTAAACTAAATCTAAAAAAACAGAAAAAAAGAATAAAAAAGGAGAGCTCACCTTCGGGGGGCAGCCGGTGGAGGAGGGGGCCGGGATGGCCTTGGCAGGGCGGCGGGGGCGACGGGGCCGCAGGGCGGCGGCCTGGGGTAGGGCGGCGGGGTGGCGGTGTGGCAGGGCGGTGTGTTAGGGCGGCGGGGCGGCGATGGGGTGGCGAGGGCGATGGAGCGACAGGGCCGCAGGGCGGTGGCCTGGGGCAGGGCGGCGGTGGCGACGGGGTGGCAGGGCGGTGGGGCGGCGGTGTGGTCTCGATCTGATCGGTTCGGGCTGAGGGAGAGAGAGAAGAGAGAGGTGTGGGGGTAACGGCCATTAGGTAGATAATTCTTTGCCGTCCGCTAGCAGACGGCAACGAGGTGGTGAGGGGTGGGCCGTTACTGCACTGTCCTCCACTGGACCCACCCACCTCTTTGTCGTCCGCTAGCTGACGGCAAAGATTCTTTGCCGTCAGCTAACGGACGGCAAAGAAATGGCTGATGGCAGAGAGTACATTTGCCATCAGCCAGTTCTTTGCCGTCTGTTTTTTCTAAGCAGATGGAAAAGACCTTCTTTGCCATCTGCTAGCAGACGACAAAGAACTGGCTGATGGCAAATTCCTTGATTCCAGTAGTGTAATGCAATAAATATCAATATAAAAGCATGATGCAAAATAGATGTATCAACTCCCCCAAGCTTAGACCTCGCTTGTCCTCAAGCGAAAGCCGAAATCGATAATCATGTCCACATGTTTAGAGATAAAGGTGTTGCTAAAATAAGATATGGACATGAAGGCATCATGATCATCTTTTAGAACAACAACATATTTTATCATATAATTTCTTATGCTAAAGTAACAATTCGGTCACAACGTAAAGTATGGAACAAGAACTTTATTGAAAACTGACAAACTATTATTTCAGTCATTGGAGCAATTGCAATTTATCATAACGTAAGAAAGAGTCAATATAAGAGCTTTTCAGCAAGTTCACATACTCAACTATCATTTAGTCTTTCATAATTGCTAACACTCCCGTGATACTTATGAGATCAAAGTTTCAATCGGACACAGAGAAAGATAGGGGCTTATGGTTTCGCCTCCCAACCTTTTACCTCAAGGGTAATGTCAACAATAATAGTTTATGAATATCTACATCTGAGTGGATATATAGATCTGGATCTCCCCCCAACATATAGTGCTTGCCAAAAAGAAAAAGTATAAAAAGAATAGGTGATGATCACCATGACTCTTGCATCAAGGTAGAGGGTAAATAAAAGATAGGCCCTTCGCAGAGGGAACCTGAGGTTGTCATGCGCTTTTATGGTTGGATGCACAAAATCTTAATGCAAAAGAACGCCACTTTATATTGCCACTTGTGATAAAGAACTTTATTATGCAGTCTATCGCTTTTATTTCTTCCATATCACAAGTTTGTATAAATTTAATTTCCTCACACTAATAGATCATACATATTCAGAGAGCAATTTTTATTGCTTGCACCGATGACAACTTACTTGAAGGATCTTACTCAATCCATAGGTAGGTATGGTGGACTCTCATGGAAAACCTGGGTTAAGGGATTTTGGATGCACAAGTAGTATCTCTACTTGGTGCAAAAGATTTGGCTAACATGGGATGAGAAGAAAGCTCAACATGTTGGAGGATCCATGACAATATAATTTCTATTCGGGTATAAAGAAACATAACCCATTACGTTGTCTTCCTTGTCCAATATCAACCTTTTAGCATATAATATTTTAATGAGTGCTCTCAATCACAAAAGATGTACAATATAGTGTATTTATATGTGAGACCTCTCTTTCTTTATTACTTCCTATTAATGGCAACAATGACCAAAACTATGTTTGTCAACTCCCAACAAATTTCATACGACATACTTCTTATATGTGAAGTCGTCACTTCCCATAAGATCCTTATATAATCTTTTTGTTTCTTTTATTCTTTATTTTTCTTTTACTCAAGATCATAGAAAGAAAGCAAAGCCCTCAACTCAAAACTAATCTTTATTATATAACTCTCGGACTCGATTGCATAGAGGGAACACAATGCAAAACTCAAAGCTAGATCATACTAAAACTTTATTCTACTAAATCGAGATATAACCAAAAGGATCGAACTAAGAAAAACGATAAAGGTAAAGATGTGATGGTGATATGATACTGGGGCACCTCCCCAAGCTTGGTAATTGCCAAGGGGAGTGCCCATACCCTTGTATTTATGTCTCTTTCTTCGGAGGTGGTGATGATGGAGTTGTTGATGATGAAAGAATCTTATCCTTCGTCTTCCAAGGCATAGGTTCACCATCGTAAAAAGATGAACGAGTCTTCGGGATCCTTAAATCTGTAGCCAAACTCATCCTCTTAAATATGTATTCATACTCATAGTTTTGGTTTTGCAGGTCATAGATCTGGGCTTGGAGATGCTCGATTTTCTCATGAAGCTTGAAGAAGGCCTCTCCGATGTTCTTGGCGTACATCTTGTGGTCACAGGTAAATTCCATGATCATGAAGTGATTGGAGTTGAGTTCGCGTTCCACCATCCCTTGGCACTTGAAGACTTGCTGCTCCATTGCTTCGAGCCTTGTCACCATGCTTCCGGCTCCCTTTGGTCCTTGAACATCACGGATGTGCAGCACCCCCTCACGCATCTCAATGGTTTGAGGGTGTTGTAGCACCTCCGCGAGGTAGGGGTCGATGACCTTCTCGAAGAACTTGTCCTTCGGAGCACTTGGGGACGTCATAGCGATCTAGATCTGTTAAAAAAACAGCTTGAAACAAGAACAGAGGATTTTGTCGTGGTACGGTGGTCAAAACCTTTGGGAGATTAAATAATGAATTTTTACTGACCAAAAGAAGTGTTCCACAAGAAAATGGAGTCCAGAGGGCACACGAGGTGGCCACAAGCCTAGGAGGCGCGCCCAGGGGGGTCGGGCGCGCCCCCAGGGCTTGTCGCCTCCTCGTGTGCTTTTCGGACTACTTTTTATTTTCCTAATTTTTTAAATATTCCAAAACGGAGTAAAAATGCCATTGGAAAAGTTTTGGAGTCAGTTTACTTACCGTACAACATACCTATTCCTTTTCGGAGTCTGAAACGTTCTGGTAGGTCTCCCTTATGTACTTCTCCGGTGTTATGATATTAATAATGTTGGTTTCAACATTTATGGGAGTAACTGAGATATAATATTTTATTCTTTGCCCATTTACCACCGTCGGGTTAGTGCCTTCGGCGTTGTTGATTTTGATGGCACTGGAATGATAAACTTCCTCGATAATATAAGGACCCTCCCATTTAGAGAGAAGCTTTCCTGCAAAAAATCTTAAATGAGAATTGTATAGCAAGACATGGTCACCTACATTAAATTCACGCTTTTGTATCCTTTTATCATGCCATCTTTTAACTTTTTCTTTAAACAATTTGGCATTCTCATAGGCTTGGGTTCTCCATTCATCAAGAGAGCTAATTTCAAATAACCTCTTCTCACCGGCAAGTTTGAAATAATAGTTGAGCTCTTTAATTGCCCAATAAGCTTTATGTTCCTGTTCGAGAGGTAAGTGACATGCTTTTCCATAAACCATTTTATATGGAGACATACACATAGGGTTCTTATAAGCAGTTCTATAAGCCCACAATGCATAATCATGTTTCTTAGACCAATTCTTTCTGGATCTATTAACAGTCTTTTGTAAAATCAACTTTATTTCTCGATTACTCAATTCTACTTGACCGCTAGACTGAGGATGATATGGAGATGCAATTCTATGGTTAACATCATACTTACAGAAAGCACCATGAATAAAGTGTGAACCACCATTAGTCATTAAATATCTAGGGACTCCAAACCTCGGGAAAATAACTTCTTTAAGCATTTTAATGGAGGTGTTATGATCATCACTTCTAGTTGGAATAGCTTCTACCCACTTAGTAACATAATCAACAGCAACCAAAATATGTGTGTACCCATTAGAGGAAGGAAAAGGTCCCATATAATCAAATCCCCAAACATCAAATGGTTCAATAACAAGTGAATAATTCATAGGCATTTCCTGACGTCTAGTAATATTACCAATTCTTTGACATTCATCACAAGACAAGACAAACTTATGAGTATCATTGAAAAGAGTAGGCCAATAAAAACCAGATTGTAATACCTTGTGTGCAGTTCTATCTCCAGCATGGTGTCCTCCGTAGGCCTCGGAGTGACACTTGTGTAGGATCTGTTCCTGTTCATGCTCAGGTACACAACGTCTAATAACACCATCTACTCCTTCTTTATAAAGGTTTGGGTCATCCCAGTAGTAATGCCTTAAATCATAGAAAAACTTTTTCTTTTGTTGGTATGTGAAGCTAGGTGGTATAAATTTAGCAACAATATAATTAGCATAATCAGCATACCATGGAGTACTACGAGAAGTATTTATGACAGCTAATTGTTCATTAGGAAAGCTATCATCAATAGGTAGTGGGTCATCAAGAACATTTTCTAACCTAGACAAGTTGTCTGCTACGGGGTTCTCAGCTCCCTTTCTATCAATAATATGCAAATCAAATTCTTGCAGCAAGAGAATCCATCTAATAAGTCTAGGTTTAGCATCTTTCTTTTCCATAAGATATTTAATAGCAGCATGATCACTGTGAAAAGTTACTTTGGAATCAACAATATAAGATATGAACTTATCACAAGCAAAGACAACTGCTAAAAATTCTTTTTCAGTAGTAGCATAATTTCTTTGAGCACTGTCTAGAGTTTTACTAGCGTAATTGATAACATTTAATTTCTTATCAACTCTTTGTCCTAGAACAGCACCAACAGCATAATCACTAGCATCACACATAATTTCAAAGGGTAGGTTCCAATCAGGTGGTTGAACAATAGGTGCAGAAATCAAGGCTTTCTTAAGAATTTCAAATGCTTCTACAGAATCATCATCAAAAACAAATGGATCATCTTTTTGCAAAAGATTTGTGAGAGGCTTAGAAATTTTAGAGAAGTCTTTAATAAACCTCCTATAGAAACCAGCATGACCTAGGAAACTTCTTATACCTTTGATATCGTTAGGACACGGCATTTTTTCCATAGCATCAACTTTAGCTTTATCAACTTCAATACCTCTTTCAGAAATTTTATGCCCCAAGATAATACCTTCATTAACCATAAAGTGGCACTTCTCCAAATTCAAGACAAGATTAGTTCTTCACATCTCTGCAAAACTCGATCAAGGTTGCTTAAGCAATCATCAAAAGAAGTTCCGTAAACGGAGAAATCATCCATGAAAACCTCAACAATCTTTTCACAAAAGTCAGAGAATATAGCAGTCATACATATTTGAAAAGCAGCAGGTGCATTCCATAAACCAAAAGGCATACATCTATAAGCAAAGGTACCTAAAGTGCAAGTAAAAGTAGTTTTTTTCTTGATCCCCTAGTGACACTGGTATTTTGGAAAAACAAGAATAACCATCTAGAAAGCAAAAGTGTATGTTTTGATAGTCTTTCTAGCATTTGATCTATAAAAGGTAGAGGATAATGATCTTCCTAGTAGCTTTGTTCAACTTTCTAAAATCAATAACCATTCTCTAACCTGTGACAATTCTTTGTGGAATCAATTCATTTTTATCATTAGGAACAACGGTAATACCTCCCTTTTTGGGGGCACAATGAACATGACTTACCCATCTACTATCTACAACATGATAGATTATACCTGCTTCCAGAAGCTTTAGTATTTCATTTCTTACAACTTCTTTCATTTTAGGATTCAACCGTCGCTGGTGATCAACAACTGGTTTAGCATCAGGTTCCATATTAATTTTGTGCTGACATAGAGTGGGACTAATGCCCTTAAGATCATCCAGAGTATATCCAATAGCTGCACGGTGCTTCTTCAGAGTTTTCAATAATTTCTTTTCTTCATGCTCTGAAAGGTTAGCACTAATAATAACAGGATATATCTTTTTCTCATCCAGATAAGCATATTTCAGAGTATCAGGCAATTGTTTAAGATTGAACACAGGATCACTCTTGGGTGGTAGAGGATCTCCAAGAGTTTCAACAGGAAAATTGTGTTTCAAAACAGGCATCTGTTTAAAGAAAATCTCGTCTAATTCCTTTCTTTCATTCATAAACATATCATGTTCATGGCCTAGGAAATATTGTTCTAAAGGATCCGTAGGAGGCACGGCAATAGAAGCAAGACCAATAATTTCATCTTTACTACACAATGCTTTAGCATGGGGTTGTCTACAAAATTTGGAGAAATTAAACTCATGAGACACATCCCCAAAACTTACAGTAACAGTCTCTTTCTCACAATCTATTTTGGCATTAACAATGTTCAAGAAAGGTCTACCAAAAATAATGGGACAAAAATCATCTTGTGGGGAGCCAAGAACTACAAAATCAGTACGGTATTTTATTTTCCCACACAAGACTTCAACATCTCTAACAATCCCAATTGGTGATATAGTATCTCTATTGGCAAGTTTAATAGTGACATTAATATCTTCTATTTTAGCAGGTGCAATATCATTCATAATTTCTTGATATAAAGTAAAGGGAATTGCACTCACACTACCACCCAAATCATATAAGCCATGATAACAATGATCTCCTATTTTAACAGAAACAACAAGCATGCCAATAACAGGTCTATGCTTATCTTTATCATCGGGTCTAGCAATCCTAGCCGCTTCATCACAGAAATAAATAAAATGCCCATCAATATTATCGACCAAGAGATCTTTAACCATAGCAATACTAGATTCAACTTTAATTTGTTCAGGGGGTGTAGGTGTTCTAGTATAACTCTACGAACCACAGCTGAAGCTTTAGCATGTTCCTTTGTTCTAACAGGGAAAGGTGGTTTCTCAATATAAGCAGTAGGAACAATAGGATCAGCATTATAAGTAATAGTTTCCTCTTCAGCTTTAATAGGTTCTACTATTTTCACTTAAATTGGAGGATGATATTTAAACCACTTCTCCTTAGGGAGATCAACATGAGTAGCAAATGATTCATAGAAAGAAGCTACTATTTCAGAGTCAAGTCCATAATTAATGCTAAATTCACGAAAAGCATCAGTATCCATAAAAGATTTTACACAATCAAACTTAAGGTTTATAACTGACTCCTTACCTTCGTCTAATTCCCAATCTTCAGAGTTGCGTTTAATTCTTTCCAATAAATCCCATTTGAATTCAATAGTCTTCTTCATAAAACAACCAGTTCAAGAAGTATCGAGCATGGATTGATCATTACAAGAAAGCCGAGCATAAAAATTCTGAATAATAATTTGTCTTGAGAGCTCATGATTGGGCCATGAATATAACATTGACTTAAGCCTTCCCCAAGCTTGAGCGATAGTTTCTCCTTCGCGAGGCCAAAAATTATAAATATAATTCCGATCATGATGAACTAGATGCATAGGATAAAACTTCTGATGAAATTCCAATTTCAATCGGTTGTAATTCCAGGTCCCAATATCATCACATAGCCTATACCATGTCAATGCCTTCTCCTTCAAAGATAAAGGGAAGACCTTCTTCTTGACTTCATCCTCGGGCAAACCTTCAAGCTTAAATAATCAACAAACTTCATCCACATAGATTAGATGCATATCATTATGTAATGTTCCATCTCCTGCATAAGGATTAGCTAGCAGTTTCTCTATCATACCCGAAGGAATTTCATAATAAATATTTTCCGTAGGTTCAGTAGGTTGAGGGGAAACTCTTTTCTCTTCCGGTCGGGGTGAAGATACCCCGAACAAGCCCCTCAAAGGATTATTTTTCATAGCAACAAGTGACAGTAAATTTCAGCACACTATATAAATTTTTCCTTACCAAAGGAGCTTCACTCCCCGGAAACGGCGCCAGAAAAGAGTCTTGATGACCCACAAGTATAGGGGATCTATCATAGTCCTTTCGATAAGTAAGAGTGTCGAACCCAACAAGGAGCATAAGGAAATGACAAGCAGTTTTCAGCAAGGTATTCTCAACAAGCACTGAAATTATCGGTAACAGATAGTTTTGTGATAAGATAATTCATAACGGGTAACAAGTAACAAGTGTAACTAAGGTGCAGCAAGGTGGCCCAATCATTTTTGTAGCAAAGGACAAGCCTGGATGAACTCTTATATAAAGCAAAGCGCTCCCGAGGACACTTGGGAATTATTGTCAAGCTAGTTTTCATCATGCTCATATGATTCGCGTTCGTTACTTTGATAATTTGATATGTGGGTGGACCGTTGCTTGGGTGCTGTCCTTACTTGGACAAGCCTCCCACTTATGATTAACCCCTCCCGCAAGCATCCGCAACTATGAAAGAAGAATTAAGATAAATCTAACCATAGCATGAAACATATGGATCGAAATCAGCCCCTTACGAAGCAACGCATAAACTAGGGTTTAAGCTTCTGTCACTCTAGCAACCCATCATCTACTTATTACTTCCCAATGCCTTCCCCTTTTCCTAAATCATGGTGAAGTGTCATGTAGTCGACGTTCACATAACACCACTAGAGGAAAGACAACATACATCTCATCAAAATATCGAATGAATACCAAATTCACATGATTACTTATAACAAGACTTCTCCCGTGTCCACAGGAAGAAACGTAACTACTCATGAAGCATATTCATGGTCATAATCAGAGGGGTAATAAATATCATTAAGGATCTGAACATATGATCTTCCACCGAATAAACCAACTGGCATCAACTACAAGGAGTAATCAACACTACTAGCAACCCACAGGTACCAATCTGAGGTTTTGAGACAAAGATCGGATACAAGAGATGAACTAGGGTTTGAGAGGAGATGGTGCTGGTGAAGATGTTGATGGAGATTGACCCCCTCTCGATGAGAGGATGGTTGGTGATGACGATGGCTTCGATTTCCCCCTCCCGGAGGGAAGTTTCCCCGGCAGAACAGCTCCGCCGGAGCCCTAGATTGCTTCTGCCCAGGTTCCGCCTTGAGACGGCGGCGCTTCATCCCGAAAGCTTCCTTCTGATATTTTTCAGGTCAAAACCCTCCATATAGCAGAAGATGGGCACCGGAGACATGCTAGGGGGCCCACAAGCCCTAGGGGCGCGCCCCCCAGGCTTGTGGCCACCTGGTAGGTCCCCTCTCATAGTTTCTTCGCCCAGTATTTTTTATATATTCCAAAATAATTCTCCGTAAATTTTCAGGACTTTTGGAGTTGTGCAGAATAGGTCTCTCAGATTTGCTCCTTTCCGGTCCAGAATTCCAGCTGCCGGCATTCTCCCTGTTTGTGTAAACCTTGTAAAATAAGAGAGAAAAGGCATAAGTATTGTACCATAATGTGTAATAACGGCCAATAATGCAATAAATATCAATATAAAAGCATGATGCAAAATGGACGTATCAACTCCCCCAAGCTTAGACCTCGCTTGTCCTCAAGCGAAAGCCGAAATCGATAATCATGTCCACATGTTTAGAGATAGAGGTGTCGATAAAATAAAATACGGACATGAAGGCATCATGATCATCTTCTAGAACAGCAACATATTTTGTCATATAATTTCTTATGATAAAGTAACAATTCGGTCACAACGTAAAGTATGGAACAAGAACTTTATTGAAAACTAACAAACTATTATTTCAGTCATTGGAGCAATTGCAATTTATCATAACATAAGAAAGATTCAATATAAGAGCTTTTCAGCAAGTTCACATACTCAACTATCATTTAGTCTTTCATAATTGCTAACACTCACGTGATACTTATGAGATCAAAGTTTCAATCAGACACAGAGAAAGATAGGGGCTTATGGTTTCGGCTCCCAACCTTTTACCTCAAGTGTAATGTCAACAATAATAGTTTATGAATATCTACATCTGAGTGGATATATAGATCTGGATCTCCCCCCAACATATAGTGCTTGCCAAAAAGAAAAAGTATAAAAAGAATATGTGATGATCACCATGACTCTTGCATCAAGGTAGAGGGTAAATAAAAGATAGGCCCTTCGCAGAGGGAACCATAGGTTGTCATGCGCTTTTATGGTTGGATGCACAAAATCTTAATGCAAAAGAACACCACTTTATATTGCCGCTTGTGATAAAGAACTTTATTATGCAGTCTGTCACTTTTATTTCTTCCATATCACAAGTTTGTATAAAGTTTATTTTCCTCACACTAATAGATCATACATATTCAGAGAGCAATTTTTATTGCTTGCACCGATGACAACTTACTTGAAGGATCTTACTCAATCCATAGGTAGGTATGGTGGACTCTCATGGAAAAACTGGGTTAAGGGATTTTGGATGCACAAGTAGTATCTCTACTTGGTGCAAAAGATTTGGCTAGCATGGGATGAGAAGAAAGCTCAACACGTTGGAGGATCCATGACAATATAACTTCTATTGGGATATAAAGAAACATAACCCATTACGTTGTCTTCCTTGTCCAATATCAACCTTTTAGCAGATAATATTTTAATGAGTGCTCTCAATCACAAAAGATGTCCAAGATAGTGTATTTATATGTGAGACCTCTCTTTCTTTATTACTTCCTATTAATGGCAACAATGACCAAAACTATGTTTGTCAACTCCCAACAAATTTCATGCGACATACTTCTTATATGTGAAGTCATCACTTCCCATAAGATCCTTATATAATCTTTTTGTTTCTTTTATTATTTATTTTTCTTTTACTCAAGATCATAGCTAGAAAGCAAAGCCCTCAACTCAAAACTAATCTTTATTATATAACTCTCGGACTCGATTACATAGAGGGAACACAAAGCAAAACTCAAAGCTAGATCATACTAAAACTTTATTCTACTAAATCGAGATATAACCAAAAGGATCGAACTAAGAAAAATGATAAAGTTAAAGATGTGATGGTGATACGATACCCGGGCACCTCCCCCAAGCTTGGTAGTTGCCAAGGGGAGTGCCCATACCAATGTATTTATGTCTCTTTCTTCGGAGGTGGTGATGATGGAGTTGTTGATGATGAAAGAATCTTATCCTCTGTCTTCCAAGGCATAGGTTCACCATCATAAAAAGATGAACGTGACTCCGGGATCCTTAAATCTGCAGCCAAACTCATCCTCTTAAATCTGTATTCATACTCATAGTTTTGCTTTTGCAGGTCATAGATTTGGGCTTGGAGATGCTCGATTTTCTCATGAAGCTTGAAGAAGGCCTCTCCGATGTCTTGGCGTCCAGCTTGTGGTCACGGGTAAATTCCGTGATCATGAAGTGATTGGAGTTGAGTCCACGTTCCACCATCCCTTGGCACTTGAAGACTTGTTGCTCCATTGCTTTGAGCCTTGTCTCCATGCTTCCGGTTCCCTTTGGTCTTTGAACATCGTGGATGTGCAGCACCCCCTCATGCATCTCAATGGTTTGAGGGTGTTGCAGCACCTCCGCGAGGTAGGGGTTGATGACCTTCTTGAATAACTTGTCCTTCAGAGCGCTTGGGGACGTCATAGCGATCTAGATCTGTTAGAAAACAGCTCCAAACAAGAATAGCGGATTTTGTCGTGGTACGGTGGTCAAAACCTTCAGGAGATTATATAATGAATTTTAACCGACCAAAAGAAGTGTTCCACAAGAAAATGGAGTCTGGAGGGCACACGAGGTGGCCACAAGCCTGGGAGGCGCGCCCAGGGGGGTAGGGCGTACCCCCAGGGCTTGTCGCCTCCTCATGCGCTTTTGGGACTACTTTTTATTTTCCTAATTTTTTAAATATTCCAAAACGGAGTAAAAATGCCATTGGAAAAGTTTTGGAGTCGGTTTACTTACTGTACCACATACCTATTCCTTTTCCGAGTCTGAAATGTTCTAGTAGGTCTCCCTTATGTACTCCGCCGGTGTTATGATATTAATAATGTTGGTCGCAACATTTATGATAGTACCTGAGATATAATGTTTTATTCTTTGCCCATTTACCACCTTCGGGTTAGTGCCTTCGGCCTTGTTGATTTTGATGGCACCGGAACGATAAACTTCCTCGATAATGTAAGGACCCTCCCATTTAGTGAGAAGCTTTCCTGCAAAAAATCTTAAACGAGAATTGTATAGCAAGACATGGTCACCTACATTAAATTCACACTTTTGTATCCTTTTGTCACGCCATCTTTTAACTTTTTCTTTAAACAATTTGGCATTCTCATAGGCATGGGTTCTCCATTCATCAAGAGAGCTAATGTCAAATAACCTCTTCTCACCGGCAAGTTTGAAATAATAGTTGAGCTCTTTAATTACCCAATAAGCTTTATGTTCCAGTTCGAGAGGTAAGTGACATGCTTTTCCATAAACCATTTTATATGGAGACATACCCATAGGGTTCTTATAAGCAGTTCTATAAGCCCATGATGCATCATCAAGTTTCTTAGACCAATTCTTTCTGGATCTATTAACAGTCTTTTGTAAAATCAACTTTATTTCTCGATTACTCAATTCTACTTGACCGCTAGACTGAGGATGATATGGAGATGCAATTCTATGGTTAACATCGTACTTAACAAGCAATTTACGGAAAGCACCATGAATAAAGTGTGAACCACCATTAGTCATTAAATATCTAGGGACTCCAAACCTCGGGAACATAACTTCTTTAAGCATTTAAATGGAGGTGTTATGATCAACACTACTAGTTGGAATAGCTTCTACCCACTTAGTAACATAATCAACAGCAACCAAAATATGTGTGTACCCATTAGAGGAAGGAAAAGGTCCCATATAATCAAATCCCCAAACATCAAATGGTTCAATAACAAGTGAATAATTCATAGGCATTTCCTGACGTCTACTAATATTACCAATTCTTTGACATTCATCACAAGACAAGACAAACTTATGAGCATCTTTGAAAAGAGTAGGCCAATAAAAACCAGATTGTAATACCTTGTGTGCAGTTCTATCTCCAGCATGGTGTCCTCCATAGGCCTCGAAGTGACACTTGCGTTGGATCTGTTCCTGTTCATGCTCAGGTACACAAAGTCTAATAACACCATCTACTCCTTCTTTATAAAGGTGTGGGTCATCCCAGAAGTAATGTCTTAAATCATAGAATTTTTTTCTTTTGTTGGTATGTGAAGCTAGGTGGTATAAATTTAGCAACAATATAATTAGCATAATCAGCATATAATGGAGTACTAGAAGAAGCATTTATGACAGCTAATTGTTCATTAGGAAAGCTATCATCAATAGGTAGTGGGTCATCAAGAACATTTTCTAACCTAGACAAGTTGTCTGCTACGGGGTTCTCAGCTCCCTTTCTATCAATAATATGAAAATCAAATTCTTGCAGCAAGAGAACCCATCTAATAAGTCTAGGTTTAGCATCTTTCTTTTCCATAAGATATTTAATAGCAGCATGATCAGTGTGAACAGTTACTTTGGAATCAACAATATAAGATATGAACTTATCACAAGCAAAGACAACTGCTAAAAATTCTTTTTCAGTAGTAGCATAATTTCTTTGAGCACTGTCTAGAGTTTTACTAGCGTAATGGATAACATTTAATTTCTTATCAACTCTTTGTCCTAGAACAGCACCAACAGCATAATCACTAGCATCACACATAATTTCAAAGGGTAGGTTCCAATCAGGTGGTTGAACAATAGGTGCAGAAATAAAGGCTTTCTTAAGAATTTCAAATGCTTCTACACAATCATCATCAAAAACAAATGGAACATCTTTTTGCAAAAGATTTGTGAGAGGCCTAGAAATTTTAGAGAAGTCTTTAATAAACCTCCTAGAGAAACCAGCATGACCTAGGAAACTTCTTATACCTTTGATATCTTTAGGACACGGCATTTTTTCAATAGCATCAACTTTAGCTTTATCAACTTCAATACCTCTTTCAGAAATTTTATGCCCCAAGACAATACATTCATTAACCATAAAGTGGCACTTCTCCAAATTCAAGACAAGATTAGTTTCTTCACATCTCTGCAAAACTCGATCAAGGTTGCTTAAGCAATCATCAAAAGAAGTTCCGTAAACGGAGAAATCATCCATGAAAACCTCAACAATCTTTTCACAAAAGTCAGAGAATATAGCAGTCATACATATTTGAAAAGTAGCAGGTGCATTGCATAAACCAAAAGGCATACGTCTATAAGCATAGGTACCTAAAGTGCAAGTAAAAGTAGTTTTTTTCTTGATCCCCTAGTGACACTGGTATTTTGGAAAAACCAGAATAATCATCTAGAAAGCAAAAGTGTGTATGTTTTGATAGTGTTTCTAGCATTTGATCTATAAAACGTAGAGGATAATGATCTTCCTAGTAGCTTTGTTCAACTTTCTAAAACAATAACCATTCTATAACCTGTCACAATTCTTTGTGGAATCAATTCATTTTTATCATTAGGAACAACGATAATACCTCCCTTTTTGGGGACATAATGAACAGGACTTACCCATCTACTATCAGCAAGAGGATAGATTATACCTGCTTCCAGAAGCTTTAGTATTTCATTTCTTACCACTTCTTTCATTTTAGGATTCAACCATCGCTGGTGATCAACAACTGGTTTAGCATCAGGTTCCATATTAATTTTGTGCTGACATAGAGTGGGACTAATGCCCTTAAGATCATCCAGAGTATATCCAATAGCTGCACGGTGCTTCTTCAGAGTTTTCAATAATTTCTTTTCTTCATGATCTGAAAGGTTAGCACTAATAATAACATGATATATCTTTTTCTCATCCAGATAAGCATAATTCAGAGTATCAGGCAATTGTTTAAGATCGAACACAGGATCACGCTTGGGTGGTAGAGGATCTCCAAGAGTCTCAACAGGCAAATTGTGTTTCAAAACAGGAATCTGTTTAAAGAAAATCTTGTCTAATTCCTTTCTTTCATTCATAAACATATCATTTTCATGGTCTAGCAAATATTGTTCTAAAGGATCCGTAGGAGGCACGGCAATAGAAGCAAGACCAATAATTTCATCTTTACTAGGCAATTCTTTATCATGTGTTGTCTACGAAATTTGGAGAAATTAAAATCATGAGACACATCCCTAAAACTTACAGTAATAGTCTCTTTCTCACAATCTATTTTGGCATTAACAGTGTTCAAGAAAGGTCTACCAAAAATAATGGGACAAAAATCATCTTGTGGGGAGCAAAGAACTAGAAAATCAGTACGGTATTTTATTTTCCCACACAAGACTTCAACATCTCTAACAATCCCAATTGGTGATATAGTATCTCTATTGGCAAGTTTAATAGTGACATTAATATCTTCTATTTCAGCAGGTGCAATATCATTCATAATTTCTTGATATAAAGTAAAGGGAATTACACTCACACTTGCACCCAAATCACATAAGCCATGATAACAATGATCTCCTATTTTAACAGAAATAACAGGCATGCCAACAACAGGTCTATGCTTATGTTTATCATCGGGTCTAGCAATCCTAGCAGCTCCATCACAGAAATAAATAACATGCCCAACAATATTATCGACCAAGAGATCTTTAACCATAGCAATACTAGATTCAACTTTAATTTGTTCAGGGGGTGTAGGTGTTCTAGTATAACTCTTACGAACCACAGCTGAAGCTTTAGCATGTTCCTTTATTCGAACAAGGAAAGGTGGTTTCTCAATATAAGCAGTAGGAACAATAGGATCAACATTATAAGTAATAGTTTCCTCTTCAGCTTTAATAGGTTCTACTATTTTCACTTCAATGGGAGGATGATATTTAAACCACTTCTCCTTAGGGAGATCAACATTGGTAGCAAATGATTCACAGAAAGATGCTACTATTTCAGAATCAAGTCCATATTTAATGCTAAATTCACGAAAAGCATCAGTATCCATAAAAGATTTAACACAATCAAACTTAAGGTTTATACCTGACTCCTTACCTTCGTCTAGTTCCCAATCTTCAGAGTTGCATTTAATTCTTTCCAATAAATCCCATTTGAATTCAATAGTCTTCTTCATAAAATGAACCAGTACAAGAAGTATCGAGCATAGATTGATCATTACGAGAAAGCCGAGCATAAAATTTTTGAATAATAATTTCTCTTGAGAGATCATGATTGGGGCATGAATATAACATTGACTTAAGCCTTCCCCAAGCTTGAGCGATACTTTCTCCTTCACGAGGCCAAAAATTATAAATATAATTCCGATCACGATGAACTAGATGCATAGGATAAAACTTCTGATGAAATTCCAATTTCAATCGGTTGTAATTCCAGGTCCCAATATCATCGCATAGCCTATAGCATGTCAATGCCTTCTGCTTCAAAGATAAAGGTAAGACCTTCTTCTTGACTTCATCCTCGGGCAAACATGCAAGCTTAAATAATCCACAAACTTCATCTACATAGATTAGATGCATTTCAGGATGTAATGTTCCATCTCCTGCATAAGGATTAGCTAGCAGTTTCTCTATCATACCCGAGGGAATTTCATAATAAATATTTTTAGTAGGTTCAGTAGGTTGAGGGGAAACTCTTTGCTCTTCCGGTCTGGGTGAAGATACCCCGAACAAGCCCCTCAAAGGATTATTTTCCATAGCAACAAGTGACAGTAAATTTCAGCACACTATATAAAATTTTCCTTACCAAAGGCGCTTCACTCCCCGGAAATAGTGCCAGAAAAGAGTCTTGACGACCCACAAGTATATGGGATCTAACATAGTCCTTTCGATAAGTTAGAGTGTCGAACCCAATGAGGAGCAGAAGGAAATGACAAGCGGTTTTCAGCAAGGTATTCTCTGCAAGCACTGAAATTATCGGTAATAGATAGTTTCTGATAAGATAATTCATAACGGGTAACAAGTAACAAGTGTAACTAAGGTGCAGCAAGGTGGCCCAATCCTTTTTGTAGCAAAGGACAAGCCTGGACGAACTCTTATATAAAGCAAAGCGCTCCCGAGGACACATGGGAATTATTGTCAAGCTAGTTTTCATCATGCTCATATGATTCACGTTCGTTACTTTGATAATTTGATATGTGGGTGGGCCGGTGCTTGGGAGCTGTCCTTACTTGGACAAGACTCCCACTTATGATTAACCCCTCTTGCAAGCATTTGCAACTACGAAAGAAGAATTAAGATAAATCTAACCATAGCATGAAACATATGGATCCAAATCAGCCCCTTACGAAGCAACACATAGACTAGGGTTTAAGCTTCTGTCACTCTAGCAACCCATCATCTACTTATTACTTCCCAATGCCTTCCCCTAGGCCCAAATCATGGTGAAGTGTCATGTAGTCGACGTTCACATAACACCACTAGAGGAAAGACAACGTACATCTCATCAAAATATCGAACGAATACCAAATTCACATGATTACTTATAACAAGACTTCTCCCATGTCTTTAGGAACAAACGTAACTACTAACAAAGAATATTCATGTTCATAATCAGAGGGGTAATAAATATCATTAAGGATCTGAACATATGATCTTCCATCGAATAAACCAACTAGCATCAACTACAAGGAGTAATCAACACTACTAGCAACCCACAGGTACCCATCTGAGGTTTTGAGACAAAGATCGGTTACAAGAGATGAACTAGGGTTTGAGAGGAGATGGTGCTGGTGAAGATGTTGATGGAGATTGACCCCCTCTCGATGAGAGGATGGTTGGTGATGACGATGGCTTCGATTTCCCCCTCCCGGAGGGAAGTTTCCCCGGCAAAACAGCTCCGCCGGAGCCCTAGATTGCTTCTGCCCAGGTTCCGCCTTGAGACAGCGGCGCTTCGTCCCGAAAGCTTCCTTTTGATTTTTTTTCAGGTCAAAACCCTCCATATAGCAGAAGATGGGCACCGGAGACCTGCCAGGGGGCCCACAAGCCCTAGGGGCGTGCCCAGGGGGTTAGGGCACGCCCCCAGGCTTGTGGCCACCTGGTGGGTCACCTCTGGTATTTTCTTCACCCAGTATTTTTTATATATTCCAAAATAATTCTCCATAAATTTTCAAGACTTTTGGAGTTGTGCAGAATAGGTCTCTCAGATTTGCTCCTTTCCGGTCCAGAATTCCAGCTGCCGGCATTCTCCCTCTTAGTGTAGACCTTGTAAAATAACGGAGAAAAGGCATAAGTATTGTACCATAATGTGTAATGACAACCTATAATGCAATAAATATCAATATAAAAGCATGATGCAAAATGGACGTATCAGTGTCCGGTTAGTGGGGAGCTCCTTGAGAACCAAGTCAATTTCCTTCTGAGGAAAAGGCCGGGAAAGCTCATGCAATCCCTCAACAGGCTCAATTAGGTCACACAACCTGAATCCCATCTGAATGCCCTGGGTTTGGCCCATTCGTAATTTAAAGGATTGCCAAGGATTCCCACCATTTGGTCATGATTGTGAGCAGTGATACCATTGTCAGACATCATGCTGGCAATACTGTTCTTTCTCAATATCTAAGATGCCATGGCATGGAAGAATTTTGAGTTCTCCTCCCCCACCTTAATGTATCGAATTGTGCAATGTTGCTTCGAGTAGATATACTGCAATCTTAATAGTTCCTCATGATGAAGCTTTACAATCTTTCTGAAGTTGAATTTTGGGATAGTAAGGGGTCTGCATTCTTCCAAGGTATCAAAACTAAGAATCACTTTGGAATATTTAAGAATGGCTTTCTTGATTGAAGCAATGTTTATATGCCACCTCTTGAAATCACCCCTAAGACGTTTGAACTTTTTTGATATAACCGCAGCAGCCGAACCAGTGCCATGTAAGGTGGCGTTCCAAGAACTTGTATCACATTCCATGAAACCAGGTAAATCAACCCACTAGTTTTCAAAATGAAAAACTTTTGCTCGTGGAATGGTGATGTCAATCGAGACCAAGCAGGGGATATGATCTGATCCAGTACGAGCCAAGGGGAGAACAATAGTATTTGGGTATAAAGAAATCCAGGAACTGGATGTAAAGATCCGGTCTAGTTGTTCAAGAAGTGGTTGCTGTTAGATATTAGACCAAGTATATGCCCTACCTTTCAAAGGTAATTCAAGCAGACCAAGGTGACCAATGATCTCATTGAACAAGAAAATACCGTTGACGTCCCCCCAGAAAGGTTTCTATTTGTCGGCGTTCTGGGAACCAGGGTACCAGACTTTCCTGCCTGCGGCCCATGGCGTGGCATCTTCGACGGCCTGGTACGGCCCATCTACAAAGACTATCAAGACAAGACCCTCACGAGGCGGATGGCGCCAAGACCTCTGGAGGGAGTGGCCTCTCCAGGCTGCCTCCTGAGGAGCGGAGATTCATATGCAGGTGCCCAACCTCATGAGGTTGCGGTGACGCAAGCCATGACGACCAAGGCCAGGCGGGCGCCAGCGGGCACAGAGAAGACAGTTTCCTCTTTGGTGCTAAGGAGGCAAAAGCAGGCGTGGGTTCCCGAGGACTCAGGCAAAGGTTTCCATTCCGGTGCAACGAGACCAAGACCGCCAGGACGGCAGGAAAGATGTCATCGCTGAGCCCACCACAGCGTTACGACCAGAATCTTTGTAGGCGAAGACCGCCTTTCATCAGGATAAGATGTACTACCTGTCCCCTTTCAAATTGGCCGTTGTGGAATCCCGTCTCGCCTACATTTTGGAGAAGAGGACCAAGGCTGCTATAAATATAGGTTAGCCACCACCATAGAAGGGGATCCGAACCTCTCGACGCATTCCCTCACCAGAGCAGACCTCGCGAGGTTGTTCATCCCTTGTACTTGTTCATCCTCAGCCCCTCGTGAGGCAAATCCACCGCAAAGCAGGAGTAGGGTCTTACACCGCAAGGTGGCCCGAACCTGGGTAAATTGCTGTGTTCATCTTCTTCCTTATTCATCGAGCTAGGACGTGGGGCGACGAGTTGGTTGGCTGGATAGGTTAAGTTCTTCGCACACGCCCCAGAGTTCGAACCTTTCTTGGGTCTGCGGAGCCCTGAATCTGACATTTGGCGCGCCAGGTAGGGGCGTGTCGAAGCCCCTCTTCCACCGTTCACTCCGCCGCTGTTCCGTTGTTCCTATGGCCGATGCTCGCCGTGTCCGTGCCGAGCGCCAGGCCGCTTGTGTCGCCTAGACGGCACCCATGGGCAACGGCGCTCCTCGCCGCTCTGCCTCCCCGGTGGCTAACGCCACCACTGACCCTGCTGCTCGCGAATAGCAGGACTCATCGCTGCCACCGTCCGTGCGACGCAACGGCCGCACCACGTCCCCATCACCCACTCCGTCCTCGGTGTTGTCTTCTCACGTTCATCGCGGGCCGGCGAATGCGCAGGCTGCGCTGCTCATGGCGCGTGAGCTTCTGCGCTATCGTCCGGCCAATGACCTCTATGACGATTGGCTTGGCCGCATTGCCGAGCTCGTCAACACCGCCGGTGAAGCTCCTGCACCATCCCGTTCGCCTCCTCCTCCACCATCCCTGGCGGGTAACGTGGCTCATGGCGCGCCACCTCCCCCTCCTCTGCACGACGTGGACCCCAAGCCCAGGCGTGAGGCACCCCAGCGCGACCGGCCGTGTAGGGCGCCGGCGCGCGATGAGGAAAGCTGCCAGGTGGTGCAGCTGCCCCAAGGAGAAGCGCGCACGCTCCCAGCGCCGCCGCGTCAAGACCGCGTGCCACTAGAGGCGGTGGCACGCGGGCGCCAAGATCAAGCTCACCCCATGTGGTCGTCCCCTGTGAGTGCGGCAAGCTGTCGTGCTTTCACTCTGGAACTGCGCCGCGTCGTATGGCCCGGCAAGTTCAAACCAGATCTGCCTCCGCGCTATGACGGCACTCCTGATCCGACGGAGTTTCTCCAGCTCTACGAGCTAAGCATCAAGGCGGCAAACGATGATGACAAGGTCATGGTGAACTGGTTCCCCATGGCTCTCAAGGATGGTGCGCGTTCTTGGCTCCTGAACCTCTCGGCGGGGTCGATCTCCTCCTGCGACAAGCTCCGCGAGCATCATCGCCAACTTCCAGGGCACTCGCGACCGCGCTCCTGCAGCAAGCGACCTGTGGCGCATAAAGCAGCAGCCGGGCGAGACCATGCACAAGTACATACAGTGCTTCACAAATGTTCACCTCAAGATCCCAAAGGTGTCGGACGAGGCCATCATTTCGGCGTTCTGTGAGGGCGTCCAGGATGTCAAGATGAAGGAGGAGCTCTCCATGCATGAGGATCTGTGCTCGGCCCTGGAGATGTTCAACATGGCAACCAGGTGCGCGAGGGCAGAGGAAGGTCGCCTCTCCCTCCTGGAGCTCCCGGAGGTCGATCCTGAAGACAAGAAGGCCAAGGCTAAGGAAGTGAAGCGCAAGGGCCCCGCTGTGCTAGCCGCGGAGCCCAAGATGAAGCACGGCTGCGACCACGGCGAATCCTCCAGGGGCAACCGCCCGTTCTGCATCTTCCACAATGTCCACAGCCACAACACCAATGACTGCCGGGAGCTCAGGGCAATCCGCAACGGGCGCCTCGGCCGCCGTCCCGAGCATAGCGACCATGGCTACGGCCGTGGAGGAGGCTATGGTGGTGGCCGCTGAGACAACCGCGACCTTTGCCAGGACTGGCATGATCAGCCTCGTGAGTATCGCTGGTAGGGCTAGCCTCGCGAAGGCCCCTGGCGTGATCAGCCTCGTGAGGACCGTCCTCAGGGCAATGCTGGCCTTCCTCCGCTGCCGCCGCCTAGAAGGAGAAACGACAACAACCGCCAAGATGATGGGGCTGGGGGCTTCCAGGAGCCACGCGCGATTGCCTGCATCCTGGGTGGTGCTCAGGCCCTTGCCTCTCATCGCATCTTCAAGCAGTTCGCTCGCGAGGTGAACGCGGCGCTTCCCAAGCTTGAGGCGCCGCGTCCCCTCAGGTGGTCCAAGTATGCCATCACCTTCGACTCTACGGACCAACTCAAGTGTTCAGCCGCCGCTGGTGTGCTCCCGATGCTCTACGCACCGACCATCAGTGCCGTCCTCGTCACCAAAATGCTCATCGATGGTGGCGTGGGGCTCAACGTTCTCTCTGTCGAGACGTTTGAGACGCTCCAGGTGCCCTATGACCAGCTTCAGCCTACCAAGCCCTTCTCAAGAGTGACCGACGGCTCCATCGTCCCCATAGGGCAGATCCGCCTCCCCGTCACCTTTGGCAAGTGCGACAACTACCACACCGAGCTCATCGACTTAGACGTCACCCACATCCGCCTCCCGTACAATGCCATCCTTGGGTATCCGGCCCTCACCAAGTTCATGGCGGCAACGCACCATGGCTACAATGTCCTCAAGATGTCAGGGAGTGGCGGCATCATCACTGTCGCCTAAGACGAAAAGGCTACAGTGTGCTCCCTCGAGCGCGCCTACCAAGTTGCGGCGGCGAGAACTCTAACGACGAGGGTGCCATCCAGCCTCCTGAGGCCATCCCCAAGAAGAAAAAGCAGCTCCTCCCCAAGGGCCGTCAGGAGGCTGGGGCGCCCGACGATCATGCCTCAGGCCCACGCCCACTGCTGGGGCACCTTTCCCTCTCGTATAGGAAGGCGTGCCCGACGCCCCTCTTAGTACGGGCTCGGGGGCTCTCGTCTGGAGGGCCTCTGACCTAACCAGCATCATGAGGGAGGCGTTCGGGCACCACGTGGGGGCGTGCTTCGACGCGCGCCTCCGTGAGCAAGGCACAAGGCACGAGGCACCAGGCGCTCAGGAGTTCATCACCAAGGCGATCGAGGAGCTTCAGGAGGCGCGAGCCATGTGTGGAGAGCGTCGCCCCTCACCATCCAGTGCAGCTGCTGCCCCCGACATGGGTGGTGAGCTGCGCGTCTGTGTTAACATCCCAGGCCTTAACAGGGCTGCTTCTCAGGAGTTGTTCTGGCCATCACGTGTCAGCCGGAGTGGGGGCTACCCCTGCAGCTATGTCCGCATGCCGTTCGGCCTACTGAACGTGGCCGCCTCGTACCAGCGTCTCATGCAGGGTGTCCTGGTGGCTCGCTTGGCAAGGCGCCAGGCGGTCTTGGCAGAGGAGGTGCCGGAGCCACGCGAGCTCCCCGGACCCCCAGGGCCTTCTGGGCCTCAGGAGCCAGCCGGCTCGTGAGGAGCGATCTCTGCAGCACGCGTCTTTAGCTACGTCAACGCTTCTACAATGATGATGCCAGGTGACTTTTTGGTTCGTTCAGTTGAGGGCGCCCCTCGGGCTGCATTATCCTCAAGCTGTCAGGGCCCGCCCCTACAGCTTGTATCGTTTTGCGCATGTACCGAAACTGGCTTTGCCTTTTATGAATTCCTTAAATATTGCAACCTGCATGTCCAGTGTTATGCCACCACGAATGTTGTGCGCCCTCACAAACCCGCCCTCGACCGCCTCATGATTAAGGACTGGCACGATGTCTGTGCTCGGGTCTGGTCCTGCAGCGTCGCTAAACCCAAGTGGCCGAGCTCTGTCTCGCAGGCCAGATCCCGTGCACGTCACCTCCCGTGGTCGTTGGTGCCTTGTTCTTGCATGAGCTAATCGAGAGTGGATGAATCAGGGTGCGCAACCCGGTACCTCTTCACCGCGGGAGCCGCGCGCCGGTTGTCTTTCCTTAGTATTGTTGTATGAGAAGACTGGGCACTGTGTCTGTGCTCGGGTCCGTCCCTGCAGTGTCGATAAACCCAATGGTTGAACTCTGTCTGGCGGGCCAGCCCCGTTCATGTCACCTCCTGGGGTCGTTGGTGTTTGGCCTTCTCATGCGATATCCTCCAGAGATTCACACTGCGCAAGCCACCTCACACATCTCACAGGTTCCTTACGAGTGCCCCGCGCTGAAAATTCAGGCGCAACCCGCCTTGAGGTAGGGCCTCGTGAGTCCCACGCTGGCTCATGAGTGCCCATATACACCTCCTCTAGTTCTGCCGTGCTAGCCATGTGTACGAACAGGGTTGTACACACACTGGAGTCTCCCCCCGAGGGAACTCCCACCCACGCACCAGTGGAAGCCCCATGCTCCGCGCTGGCGGACGACACGGTCGAGGAGCGGCTATGCCCATGCCAAGTTTAAGCACCATGCTCCGCGCTGGTGAATAAACAACTAAGGCACCCTAGTGGCTGCAATAACCGCAAGACGGCTTACGGGCTCGCTGTACGGTCCCAACGCGCAGCTTCCCCTACGGGAGGTACGCGCGAGGGGGCTAGGCACGGGGGCTGCGCTCAGGCCACGCCTGGCGCAAGCCACCTTACCAGGCCTTTCGCACATGGTCTTCTCGCGTCCCTCCTAGGCAAAAGCTGGTGAGGAAAGGTATGGAGGACTTCGTATTAACTTAGACGCGGCTCACATTTCCTTCATGAGGGTTGTTCGTACGTCAAGGGGGACCCCTGAGCATCGCGACTCAGGGGCCTCACTGATCACGTAGCCCCTCACCCCTTGGCCTCGTCCTGGTGATCCGGACGCCCCTACGGCGGTCGAGGTATGCGTGGGGTTGGGCCCCACCGACGCAGAACACTAAGGCAAATATGAAGGAAACTGAGCACGGAAAATAAATCACGGAGTCCCAGCAAGTTATTACAAAACATATTGTTCCACAAGTTCAAACAGAAGTTCTCACGCCTCTGTGAGGCATGATGAATGCTGCAGGGTCAAGCTAGGAAGAAGCACCGCCATTACCCTGGTTGCCACTGCCGCTCGCCTTGGGAAGCCCGTCGTTGATGACGCTGCCAGCATCTTCGCCGCCAGCCTCTGCCGCCGCGGCTGCGGGGTCGGGGACATAGCAGAATTTCCCTAGCAGGGCTTCCACTTGCTTCTTCATGGCCTCAGCGGTAGCAGTACGGGACTCAAGGGCCACCGGCTCTATCAGTGCACCGAGGTCGAAGCCTGGGTCCCGGAGGTGGAGGTGGCTGAAGACGCGGGTCGCGGCCGCGGTAAAAAGCGCACGGCACTCCCCCTCCACCTAGGTGTCCACTCCAGCGGCGATGCCCTCAAGTGCCTTAGCAAGCTCGGGGAGAAGCCCAGCAAGGCCGCCCTTCAGGGTCGCCAGTGGCCCTTCATACCCTCCCCCGTAGATGGAGCGCAGCGCCTCACGAGACCTGAGCTCGAGGGAGAGGAAGGCTTCGCGTTCCACGGCTGCCATTTTCTCGGCGGCAACGAGGGTCTTTTCCCTGCCCTCCAGCTGGGTCATCGCCTCAGAGACGAGCTGGGCATGGGACGTCTGGGCCTTGTCCACCTCCTCCTTCATCTTGCCCAGGCGGTCCCGCTCTGCGGCTTGGTCAGCGGTCACCTAGGCCAGCTTGGTGTCGCGATCGGCAAGCGTCGCTTCACGAGCCTTGAGGTCCTCCTCTTGCTGCTGAAGCCGTTGGGTGTGGGTAGCCTACTCCTTGCGGAGAGCTTTAAGCTCATCCTACACCTTGTTGCAATGCTCCTTGGCAGACGCTGCTCCGGCCAGCACCGCGTCACGGGCTCCCGTGGCTTCGTTGGCCTCCTTCTTGCTTTCCGCGGCGGCGGCCTCGGCCCGGCCCCAGGCCATCCTAGCGGACGCGTTGGCATAGAGCCACCCCGAGATCAGCCCCATGCGTTCCCTCACTGGGCACCTGTCGGCATCTTGAGATTGGTCCGGAGCTGATCTAGCGTGGCGCAGGCTTCCTCCAGAGCTCCGTGCCTGACGAGGGGGCCGCAGTCCGCTAATGCAAGGGCCTCGGGAGAAGGCGGCATCGGCGCGTGGGCTGGCATCACCGCCAAGGAGGCAGCAACAAGGGCAACTTCGGACACTGGAGCCTCTGAACCCCCCGCGAGCACGGCGAGGATGGGCGGCTCCGAAGCCTGCTGGCCCGCGGAGGCAGACTCCTCCTGAGGTTCCACCACCACGCCTTCGGGGGTCCGCTCCGTCGAGTGCGGGGTGACCTCTCCCGTCTGCACCAGAGCCACCACGACTTTGGCGAGCAGTGGCGCCTCAGGGGTCCCGGCTTCCTCCTTCCTCTTCTTCGCCACGATGCCCATCCTGGTCACCAGGAGGGGAGTACTGTGGGCACGGCATCAAGGGCGACAAACAAAAACAAGGTAAGGTGCTTACTCATCAGGTGTAATGTACGCCCTCTTCCTAGCCGGGGCCAGGGCGCCTCCGATCTTCCTGGGTGCGGCCTTTACCGCGTCTTTAGGGGTGGCGAGGCGCGCATCGGCTGGCTTCGGTGCGACGGCGACGGACGAGGTGGAGGCGTCGCCTCGAGGAGGGGGCGTCGCCCCGCTCTTCTTTGGGGTTGCTCGGCCTGGCCTCCGCAGGGCTGGGGAGGTGGCCCCGGACCTCGTGACGACCCCGGTGGAGCGCGGGGATTCCACGACCGGGGGCTCGACGACGTCATCATCATCTGTGAGGCCGTGGAGAAGCTCGCTCTGAGACGGCGGAGAGGTCTCCGCCACATCATCCATGGTCGCCTCAGAGTCTTCGTCGCCCACTTCGCCGGTGTTGTCGCCAGAAGACACCAGCATCGGGTAGTTGGGAAGCTCGGACGGCACGAGCCCCAGCTCGTTGAAGACAGGCATGGCGGCGACCAGCACCGACCTATCAGCACGCCGGTACAGCGGGACGTAGGCCGCCGGGAGGTTGCCCGGCTCCCCCTTGAGCAGAGTGTTCATGGCCTTGTCTAGCTCCTCGCCCGTCAAGCTCCCCGAGCGCAGCGGGATGTCGTCCTCTGCGCCCTTGAACTCCCACATGGGGCACGTGTGCACTTGGAGCGAGGCCAGGCGCTGCATTAGGAACTGCTTAACAAGCATGCCCCCCGTCAGTGCCCTGGCATCCATGTCGCCGATCATCTTCCTCAGGACCGGCGCCACCTGGGGATCGGAGAGCTTCTCGTGACCCCACCTATCAAGCTTCTCTGGCAGTTCGGTTGGTAATTCCAGCCGCACGTTGAGGCCCTTGGCGTCCATGAAGACCCACCGGCACCGGATGTTCTCCACCTTCTTCCTGGCCCTCATGAGCGCGTTGCCCTTGTGGACTGCTGCGAGGGATACACAACCAGAGTGCTGGGTTGGATCGTGCATCCGTAGGTAGAAGAAGTGGCGAAGGAGCGTGACGTAGGGCCTTACGCCCACGAACGCCTCGCAGTAAAAGGTGAAGATGGACAAGAGGAGGATGGAGTTGGGCTGAAGATGTAGAGCTTGGACTTGGTAGTGATCGAGGACGGCGGTGAAGAACACAAAGAAAGGCGGGACGAGCCCCACAAAGACGCTGTGGAGGAAGAAGGGATAAACTGTCCGTGCCAAGGTCCTCTGCTCGGCGAATCCCACCAAGAGGGTGGTTTCCTTCCACTCATTGTCGTCGCTCGCCGTCAGCGGGAGCGTGGCGGCGAGGTGCTTCTCCTCGGTGACGGATGATGTACGTGCCGAGTGCCGACGCAGGAGAAGAAGAGGAGCCCATGGCCGGCGCGGTAGGCTTCACCTTCCTGGATGCCATTCGCGAGATCTTGGGGGAAGAGGTGTAGAGGAAAGGAAGAATGAGGCCGGATCTGGAGGTGCTCTCGGTTGGGAGAAAGGGGATCTGGAGCGAGGCGTAGAGGAAGCAATGATGGCTCGCTAGCGGGCGCCACCTTTTGTCAGCCTGGGCAGTTGCCGAGGTGGCGTGGGGTAGCGGAGACGCCCACATCCCATGAAGCGCCATGCGTCTGCCTGGCCCGCAGGCAATTAGGGCCCGTGGCGCTTCGTCCTTGCCCTTTGGCTTCACCTCGAAGCCAAGTCCGAGCGCGCCTTGGGCCCAGGGGCTACTGTCGGTGTTCTGGGAACCAGGGTACCCAGACTTGCCTGCCTGCGGCCCATGGCATGGCTTCATCGACGGCCTGGTACGGCCCATCTACAAAGACTATCAAGAAAAGACCCTCGCGAGGGGCCAAGCCTCGCGAGGCGGACGACGCCAAGACCTCCGGAGGTAGCGGCCTTCCCAGGCTGCCTCCTGAGGAGCGGAGAATCCTATGCAGGTGCCCAACCTCATGAGGTTGCGGTGACGCAAGCCATGATGACAAAGGCCAGGCGGGTGCCAGCGGGCGCAGAGAAGACAGTTTCCTCTTTGGTGCTAAGGAGGCAAACGCAGGCGTGTGTTCCCGAGGAGTTAGGCAAAGGTTTCCATTCCGGTGCAACGAGACCAAGACCGCCAGGATGATAGGAAAGATGTCATCGCCGAGCCCACCGCAGCGTCATGACCAGAAGCTTTGCAGGCGAAGACCACCTTTCGTCAGGATAAGATGTACTACTTGTCCCCTTTCAAATTGGCCATTGTGGAATCCCTTCCCGCCTACGTTTTGGAGAAGAGGACCAAGGCCACTATAAATATAGGTTAGCCACCACCATAGAAGGGGATCCGAACCTCTCGACCCATTCCCTCACCAGAGCAGACCTCGCGAGGTTGTTCATCCCTTGTACTTGTTCATCCTCAGCCCCTTGTGAGGCAAATCCACCACAAAGCAAGAGTAGGGTCTTAGACCGCAAGGTGGCCCGAACCTGGGTAAATTGTTGTGTTCATCTTCTTCCTTGTTCATCGAGCTAGGCCGTGGGGCGACGATTTGGTTGGCCAGATAGGTTGAGTTCTTCGCACACGGCCCAGAATTTGAACCTTTCTTTGGTCTGTAGAGCCCTGAATCCGACACTATTGTCAAGTGACCTGATGAAATTGAAATCCCCCAACACCAACCATTTATCATCATCGGGTATTTGAAGGTGGTAGAGCCAATGCACAAACTCATCACATAAAGGACCATCACAAGGTCCATAAACTGGACTAGAGTCCAAACCTCAGAGTTATGAACTGAAGTAAAAGACATAACCACTCCATAACGCTGAATTTCAATGAGATGGCCTGAGAAGATGGCAGAGTTCCACACAATTAAAATTCCTCCTGAGGCTCCTACTAATGGCGCGTAATATTTTTTATCAAATCTTCTTGGGCAGGACTGATGAATAAGCTTAGGATCAAAAGATTCACATTTTGCCTCCTGTAGACAAACTATAGAGCAGTTACTCTCTTCAATCTTAGGACGGACATCCCTCTTACGTTTTTCTGAATTCAGTCCACGCACATTCCAACATAGCACACGCCAATTACAAAATCAAGGATTATCCATAAGAACTAACGAGGGAGGAGCAATACATCTCCCCTGCATAACAGGGGAGATAACCACAGGAAAAGACATGTAGATAACTAACAAACTGAAGTTCAGACAGCAATCCAATAGCACGATTGACAAAGTACAGTTCAGACATCAACCTGACCCGGATAATAACATAACATAGTTCAAATAGTAAAACGATGGCCCACTGGCAGACACTAGACCCACTTCAAAAAAGGAAAGCCATGGCATTCCCATCCCAAAAGTTGCACGAAGATTTACTTGTCATCATTAACCCTCTGTTGGCTGTCTTCATCAGGACGAGCCATAAGCTTGTCCTTTGTCAGCTTCTCTGGTGAAATCCCCAAGGAAGCCCCCAGGTTCTGCATGAGGCGGACCGGCGTCGGTGGTGGGACGGTAGAACCCTGGTCGCTGTCTTGCGTAGATGATGATGTTGAAGTCGTTGATCTTTTTCTTAAGTTTCGTTTAGTAATGTGTGCTAGGTTGTTTCCAGGTTCAGAGCAACCATGGCTGAGTTTGGGCACTATTACTAGCTTGAAACCATGCGCCTTACTGGACCACCAATGTAGGAAATATTCACACCATTGGCTCCCGACCTCACAGATGTAGCTTATGAGGTGAATCCATGTGTTCTTAAATTATTGCATAGTAAGCAATTTAAAGGTGAGGAAGGTGATGACCCTTACCGACATTTACAAATTTTTGATGATGTATGTGGGACATTCAAATTAAATGCTTTTAGCTCTGATGATATGAAACTTAAGTTATTCGCACAGACTATTGCAGCTACAGAAAAGGCATGGTTAGTGTCTCACCCTGCAGGCACCTTTGATACATGGGATAAGTTGTCGGCAGCATTTTTATCATTATATAGAGATGAAGTTCTATAAGGCTAGACGCTGGATTTTAAATTTTCGATAGAGACCCAAAGAGAGCCTTGTAAAGGCATATCAAAGGTACCGAACTCTACTAAATGATTGCCCGCATCATAAGCTCCCTGACTAGCTTGTGTTAAATTTCTTTTTGGAGGACCACAGGATGATTCCAAAGAAGAATTAGATTTAGCTTCGGTGGGTTCTTTTACTACTAGTTTGGTGTCTAGAGCCTGTGAATTATTAGATAGTAAACTAGCCAATCACGAAGCTTGGGGGAGTGATGAGGAAGAAGAGGGTAGAGTTGAAATAGATTTGGATTTCATAAAGGCTTATCTTAATTCTGGGAGAGTTAGCAAAGTTAGTGATGAACTTTACCTTGGCCCTGATGTTGTGTTGCGATTTGTTAAAAATTATGCTGAGCACATGGAACTCCCTATGAAAAAGGGAATTTTACCATGATTAAGACCCCGAGGAAGAGGTTGTTGTGGAAACGTTGGAGGCAGAACCATCGGTAACTCCTATTGATGATGATTATGAGTTAGTGGAGTAATTATCATTTCCATGAAAGAAGGCACAGTTAGAATGCAAGTGTAAGGTGCAAATGGAACAAAGGGAGGAGGATAAAAATGTATGCACTATCCAGGTAAATCTACAACAGAAGAAAAAGAAAGAATAGCAAACTGAGACTAAAATACCTGTCATGGAGAAAGAGTTAACATCTTTTGTAAAAGGTTGCGTTAAAGCAGTTGAGACAGGTAAACCAGTGGTACCTGATATGTCTCCAACGTATCTATAATTTTTAATTGTTTTATGCTACTATATTATCAATCTTTTATGCTTTATATGCCATTTTATATTATTTTTGTGACTAACCTATTAACTTAGTGTCCAGTGCCAGCTCCAGTTTTTTTGCCTATTTCTTTGTTTTGCTGAAAAATCATACAAAACAAAGTCCAAACACGATGGAACCTTACCGTGATTTTTCCGGACTAGAAGAGACCCTAGAAGCTTTGAGGGGAGACCAGAAGACCTGCTGGAGGGCCACAAGCTCATGGGGCGTGCCACCTGAGCTGATGGGTCCCACAAGCCTCCTTTTAACCTAATTCCAGCTCTATAATTTACCTAAAAATCCAGAAACCCCCAAAGTGAGACCCGAAACAATTTTATCGCTGCCACAAGCCTCCATTCTTCCACAATCCCATCTAGAGGCCTTTTTCAGTGATCTGTTGGTGGGGGAAACCATTGGGGAGGTAATTTTCATCAACCTTACTACCTCCATGATGATGTGTGAGTAGTTCCATAGTAGTAGCAAGATGGTGTTCTCTCTCTCTCTCTCTTTGATATTCAATACAATGATCTCTTCAGAGATTTATTCATTAAAGTTTTCGTGGTGTGTTTGTTGGGATCAGATGAATTGTGAGTTTATGATCAGATTATTCATTGAAAGTATTTGAGTTATATTCTGAACTTTATATTGTGTGATTTTATAGCATTGTATTTCTGTCTGATCTATCTATATCTTTTGGCCAATTAGATCAATTTATCTTCAATGGGAGAGGTGCTTGGTAGTTGGTTCAATCTTTCGACGTCCTTACTCTGTGACAGGAGGAGTTGCAAGGCATGTATTTGTATTGCTGCTACTAAGGGTAAAATGATGGGGCTCGAACATGCTATTTGATCTTGCTTTGTCCACATTATGTCATCATACTTCAAGCATTACTCTATTTGTCATGAACTTGATACCTTGTGATCCATGCTGGATAGCGGTCAAGAGGTGGAGTTGTAGTAGGCGTTAGCAAGATTAACGGTCTAGTTGTCACGGATGTAGTGCCTATATATTGATCATGCCATGAAGAATCATCATACTATGCGCCATTCTATCAATTGCCCAACAATAATTAGTCTATCCATCATTGTTATGCTCATGAGAGATATGCCTCTAGTGAACCTATGGCCCCTGGGTCCATTCACTTTATATTTACTGACACCCTAAAAATACTTCATGAAATTTATTTACTTTTCTTTTTCTTTGTATTTTGTCTATCTACCACTATCGTTTTTAATGCTTGTAATTAGCGAGTACAAGGGGAATGACAACCGTCTTGCCTTTGTTAGGTACAAGCATTTTCTTTGTGTGTGTGCAGGTACATCTTATCTTGTTTGTGTGGCATCTTCTACTGGTTCGATAAACCTTGGTTCTCAACTGAGGGAAATACTATCTACAACTATACTACATCACCCTTTCTCTTCGGGGAAATCCCAACGCCTTTCACAAGTAGCAGAAGAATTTCTGGCACCTTTGCTGGAGGATTCACCAAACAACTCAGGTACCTGCACATACACACACACGCACCTATTTGCTTGTTTTATTTTTTGCTTAGTTATGCTATCTTTATTGCTTACTCACAAAAACAAAAAAGAAATAAAGACATTGATCCTCATGCAATTGCTAATCTTTTTCAAACTTGCTGCATGTTGTAAACCAATAGCTAATAATGAAGAAGTGATAAAATAAAATGCTATTGGGATACATTTATGGAATAAAAATCATGATTGCAATGATGTCAATATGAATTCCATGAAAGTCAATTGTGCTAGTGATCATGATTGAGGAGATGATATTTCTTGTGATCTTGGAAATTTATTGGAGTCCTGTAATGAATCTATTGTCGATAATAAAATTTGCAATATTATTAAAAGTGGGTTTGGAAGAGCGTCAACTTTTAGAAAGAATCCCACTACTTTGGAAAACTTTCAATCTTATGAAAGTTTTGGTAAAAGTGGGTTTGGAGAGGTCATAACTCTAGTTGATGTTAATCCCACTATCTTGGAAGATTATTAAACTTGCATGCATGTGGATCATGGAGGGGATATTTTATATGATAGCTATATTGTTGAATTTGATTATGATCCTACAAGTAATTATTTTGAGAGAGGAAAATATGGTTAAAAAATCTTCATGTTAGTAAACTACCTCTCTGTGTTGAAATTTTTAATGTTTCATTCTTCCTATTTGCATATGCTAGATATTGCTTGTCTTGATAATTTATTTTCCAATAAAATGCCTATGAATAGGAACAGGGTTAGACTTAAATGTGTTTGTTACATTTTTATGATGCTCTCTTTGTGCTTCAATTCTTGTCCTTTATGTGAGCATCATTAGAATCTCGAGCCTATCTTAATGGCTTTAAAGAAAGAGCTTGTTGGGAGGCAAACCAATAGTTATCTTTACATTTCCATTCTATTTTTTGTGGGTCAACACGGTTATGGCTAATGTAGTGATTATGTTCGTATCTTTTATTTTGAATTTTGTGCCAAGTAAATCCTTTAGGATGATTTGGATGGTAGTTGATTTGAACATGTGCAGAAACACAAACTTTTGCGCCAAGCATTTGAATTATCATTCTATACTAGAATGTGATCAATTGCTAAATTTTTTAAAAATTATTGGGTGAATGTTTTTTTATATTTTCCTAAGTTTTCAGAATTTTTGGATTTACGTAAGTATGGATAAATATTCCCTCATTACGTACTATCCTATTTTAGACATATTTTGTTTTTATTGTATAGTGTGCTTGTTTTGATGTTTCTATGGATTGTATCGAGGGGTATAAGTCATGGAGGTGATAGAATACAGTAGGTCTTATGCAAGAACAATTATGAATCTATTGATAAAGTACCTAAGTTAATAATTATTTTAGGGACAATTCCATTTCTGCCCCTAACTGGAACCCACTACTCAAATTTGCCCCTAATTTCAATGTGTGCTCAAATTTGCCCCTCTGCCATTAGTTGCCCTTATAGAAATGCTCTTCTGCGCCGTTACTGTCCGGTCAAACAGTTTTGACCATCTCAAAAAAAAGCAAAAAAAGCAAAAAAATCTGAAATTTTGTGGGATCGAAGGTACTCATGTGCGCAAGGTGTGTGCAAATTTTCGTGCTATTTAGACATACCAGGAGCTCATGGCAAAGGAAAACAATAAATCTGTACACTTTGAATAGTAAATTCAAAAAAATAGCAAGAAAATTCAAAAACATATGAAATTTTTTGGCATCCAAGATGCTCGGGAGCGCAAAGTGTGTGCAAAATTTTGTTATCAAATGGCATGCGAGGAGCTCTCGCAAAAAAACCAAAATAGTGTATTTTTTACAAGTTTTTTTATCTGAGACAAATTTTGTTTTTTTCTCCATGAGCTCCTACAATGTCCAAACACAACAAAATTTTGCACACACCTTGCGCACCTGAGCATTTTGGATGAAAAAAAATCATATTTTTTGAATTTTCTTGCTATTTTTTTGAATTTACTATTCACATGCGTACATATTTACTGTTTTTCCTTTGCCACGAGTTCCTAGAATGCACAAACGACATGAAAATTTGCACGCACATTGCGAACCTGAGTACCTTCGATCCCACAAAATTTCAATTTATTTTTTATTTTATTTTGCTATTTTTTCGAGATGGTCAAAGCTGTTTGACCAGACGGTAATGGCGCAGAAGGGCATTTCTATAAGGGCAACTAACAGTAGAGGGGCAAATTTGAGTAGTGGGTTCCAGTTAGGGGCAGAAATGGAATTGTCCCATTATTTTATTATACTAATGGATCTCATGAGGTTTTGTTGAGTTTTGTGTGATTGAAGTTTTCAAGTTTTGGGTCAGATGATGGTGGATGAAATAATAAGGAGCGGCAAGACCATAACCTTGGGGATGCCCAAGGCACCCCAAGGTAATATTCAAAGAAGATCCAAGCATCTAAGCTTGGGGATGCCATAGAAAGCACCCCCTCTTTTGTCTCGAATCTATCGGTAATATCACTCGAAGCTATATTGTTTATTCATCACATGATATGTCTTGGAGCGTCGTGTGTTATAGTTTTATTTGTTTGCTTGTTTCCATAATCATTATTTCCTGATCATACCAATTATGAGAGACACACATTCATCACAATTTATAGAATGCTCATTGAACTTCCCTTATATCTTTTGAGTTGAAGCAATTCACTCATGTGCTTCACTTATATCTTTAGAGCATAGCGATACTTATATTTTTATAGAAATCATTTGCACTCTCATGGTTCACTTATATCTTTCTGAGACTTGAATAGGTAGTGGTAATTTTACGACTTATATGTTTAGTCCAAAAATGATAGGCATACAGGAGTGGTATAATAAAAACTTTCATGTACATCACTGAATACAATGCGTATGATCAACGATATTAAGATTATAATATGAAGGTTTACTAGTTGATAAACATTGGTTAGTAAAAATGTCGATGTTAAGGTTTCTAATTTCAACCTCACTAAAGTGTCGGTGATGACATATCGAGGAAGTTGGAGTGTAATATATCCTTAATTGATATCCTTTGTGTTTGTCTGGATCGGGGGAGCGTGATGGTTAACTCCTTCCAACCTCCTCCCTATGTGTCGTGGTTTTGTCACGGTATATGTCCTCGTGAAAGGACTAAGTCGTGAGGCCATCGCAACTAGGTGGTAGCTTGAACGGGGTTGGTCGGAATCAAGAGACGCGAGTTTTACCCAGGTTCGGCCCCTCGCGGTGGAGGTAAAAGCCTACATCCTACTTTGATTATATTGATGATGATGATCTCGATTACAAGGGTGCTCTTTTGCTACCTCAATCTCGATAGCATCTACTTTGATCTTGTCTAAAACTTGTCCGTCTGTCCTAACTTGTCTTGTCCCTTTGGACGCCCAGGAACCCACTTTATATAATAGGAGGGTCCTGGGTTTTACAATAGGTTTCGAGTTCTAGCCTTAACCGGAGTCCTACTCTAAATCTTGTATGTCTTCTATGTCTTCCAAGTTAAGAAAACCCCTCTTGAGTCTACTCTATGAGCTGGCACTTCGAGGTTCCTCCATGAGCCGGCCTTCGGCCGGGTCTCGTTCTTTATTTGACAAGAAACCAATAGGTCCATATTCTTTATTTCAACATGACATCCCATCTCTTTGCCATTTGTCTGTTGTTGCATTCTCACATATGATGATCATAGTGCTCACAAAACCACAACGCGCTTGAATGTGGTCAATCGTAAGCCGTCTCTCTCATGGCATAAGATGAGGTTTTTCTCTTGCTACATTTATTTCATCTGCAATTTGTTTATGCACTATTGATTATAGTTTGCACTCTAAATAGCAATTTAAAAATGGTTAAGAGGTAAAAATAACATCATTTTTGGATTCTACATATTTTTCTAATCAAATTTGATATATAACATGTTAAAATTGGAGTTATGATTTAAAAGATATGGATATTAAAAAAAACATTTGTTCTATGTAGACTGCGGGTTAATTAGCATAAAAGACATGGTGTTTTCCGTAAAAAACACAAAAAAGATTCAATTTGTCACTTAAAAGTGAACTGTGAGTTGATTACCTGAAAGTATTGGGGGTTTTGTGTAAAATATGATAAAACGTTTCGTTTTGCCACTTAAAATAGGACTGTAGGTTGAATATTATAAAATGCAAAGGCTTTTCTACAAAAATGCCGACGATGTACGACCAGAAGCAATAGGCGCTTTATTATTAGAGATTTTTTCTTCTCAACATTCATACAAAACAGAATTACATGATTAACAAATTTTAGGTAGCATTTCACATCAAAATTCTGTTATTATCATTTACCTACTCGAAGACGAGAAGGAAATAATCTTGGGGATGCTGATATGTCTCCAATGTATCTATAACTTTTGATTTTTTAATGCTATTATATTATTAATCTTGTATGCTTTATATGCCATTTTATATTTTTTTTTACTAACCTATTAACTTAGTGCCCAGTGCGAGTTCCTGTTTTTTGGCAATTTCTTTGTTTCGCAGAAAAACCTTACGAATGAAGTCCAAACACGAGGAAACTTTATGGTGATTTTTTCTTGAGCAGAAGAGACCCTAGAAGCTTCGGGGGGAGGCCCCCCGGGGGGCGCTATCTGAGCTTGTGAGTCCCACAAGCCTCCGTTTGACCTAATTCCAGTGCTATAGATTCCCTAAAATCCAGAAACCCCCAAAGTGATCCCGAAACAATTTTATCGCCACCACAAGCCTTTGTTCTTCAGCGATCACTTCTGGAGAACTTTTCCTATGATCTGTCAGTGGGGGAAACCATTTGGGGGTGGGGGTAATCTTTATCGACCTTGGTGCCTCCATGATGATGTGTGAGTAGTTCCCACAGGACCTACGGGTCGATAATAGTAGCTACATGGCTTTCTCTCCCTCTTTTTGATCTTCAATACAATGATCCCTTTGATGATCTATTTGATGTAATTCTCGCGGTGTGTTTGTTGGGATCCGATGAATTGTGGGTTTATGATCCGATGAATTCTCGCGGTCTTTTCTGAGATTTATTATGTGTGATTTTATAGCCTTGTATTTCTCTCTGACCTATCTATCTCTTTTGGCCAATTAGATTGATTTATCTTTAGTGGGAGAGGTGCTTGATAGTAGGTTCAATCTTGCGGTGTCCTTACTCTATGACAGAGGAGTTGCAATTAACATATTTGTATTGTTGCTACTAAGGCTAAAATGATGGGGCTCAAACATATTATTTTATCTTGCTTTGTCTACATTATGTCATCATACTTCAACCATTACTCTGTTTCTCATGAACTAAATACCTTGCAATGCATGCTGGATAGCGGTCAAGGGTTGGAGTAATAATAGTAGGCGTCAGTAAGATTAACGGTCTACTTATCATGAACGTAATGCCTATATATTAATCATGCCATGAAGAATCATCATAACTATGCGATATTCTATCAATTTCCTAACAGTAATTTGTCTACCCACCGTTGTTATGCTCATGAGAGAGATGCCTCTAGTGAACCTTGCTACTTGTGAGATGCGTTGGGTTTTTTCCCCCGAAGAGGAATGGAGAAGAAATATAGTAGTGAATAGTATTTCCCTCAGTAGAGAACCAAGTTTTATTGAACCAATAGGAGATTCATGCAGAGAAAGGTCGACAGTACCTACACACACAAACAAAATACTTGCACCCAACACGGGCAAGAGGGTTGTCAATCCCCTTGTACTTGTTAATTGCAAGGATTAATTATGATAGTGATAGATATATAAATTGAAAAAAAAGTAAATAAATTGCTGCGGGCTTTTTAGGATTTTAGTAAAATAGTGAATAGACCCGGGGCCATAGTTTTCACTAGAGGCATCTCTCTCAAGAACAAAACATACGGTGGGTAGAAAAATTACTCTTGGGCAATTGATAGAAAAGAACATATAGTTATGATGTATTCAGGTCATGATCAGTACATAGGCATTACGTCTGTGACAAGTAGACTGTTAAACTTACTAACGCCTACTACTATTACTCCACTTCGAGGGAGCTTCTATGCTTGCCTCTCTAGGTATTAAGTTCATGGAAAACAGAGTAATGCATGAAGTATGATGAGATAATGTAGAAAAAATAAAACCAAGCAATATGATGGAACCCATCGTTTTACCCTTAGTAGCAATAATACAAATATGCCCAGCTACCCCTTCTGTCACGAGGTGAGGACACCGCAAGATTGAACCTACTACTATGCACCACTACCACTGAAGATCTAATTATCAACTTGCCCAAAGAAAACTCATAGAACAGAAAGCATTACATAGCTATAACAACCACACATAATAAAGTTCAGAATATAACTCATTTACTTTCAATGAATAATCTCATCATAAACCCACAATCCATCGGATCCCAACAAACACACTACAGAAGAAGATTACATCGAATAGAACTCCGAGGAGAACATTGTATTGAAGATCAAAGATAGAGAGAGAGAGATGGAGATAGAGAGAGAGAGTGCCATCTAGCTAATCAGTATGGACCGGTAGATCTGCGGGGAACTACTCACACATCATCGAAGGTCTCGGCGTTCTGGGAACCAGGGTACCCAGACTTGCCTGCCTGTGGCCCACGAAGTGGCTTCATCGGCGGCCTGGTATGACCCATCTACAAGAATACCAAGACAAGACCCTCACGAGGGGCCAAGCCGCGCGAGGCGGACGACGCCAAGACCTCCTAAGGGAGCGGCCTCCCCAGGCCGCTCCTGAGGAGCGGAGATTCCTATGCAGGTGCCCAACCTCCTGAGGTTGTGATGACGCAAGCCATGACGACCAAGGCCAGGCGGGCGCCTGCGGGCGCAGAGAAGACAGTTTCCTCTTTGGTGCTAAGGAAGCAAGCGCAGGCATGGGTTCCCGAGGAATCAGGCAAAGGTTTCCATTCCGGTGCAATGAGACCAAGACCACCAGGACCGCAAGGTGGCCTGAAACTGGGTAAACTGCCGAGTCCATCTTCTTCCTTGTTCATCGAGCTAGGCAGTAGGTCGACAAGCTGGTTGGCTGGATAGGTTGAGTTCTTCGCACACGCCCCACAGTTTGAACCTTTCTTGGGTCATCGGAGCCCTGAATCCGACATTTGGCACGCCAGGTAGGGGCGTGTCGAAGCCTCCTTCCATCTTTGCTCCGCTGCCGCTCCATCGCTCCCATGGCGGAGGCCCCCCAAGCTTGCGCTGAGCATTGGGCCACTCTTGCCGCCCAGGCGGTGCCCTCCGGCCGTGGAGCTCATCACCCCATGCTCCCCGCGGCCAGCGCGGCCGCCGGTGTCGCCGACCATTGGCAGCATGGGCCACCCCTGCCCTGTCCCATGCAGCGCTGCAATTGTGCCACTGCGCGGTCTTCAGGTTACGCCATGGTGTCATCCCTGCGCGCTCGCTGGGAGCAGGTGAACACGCGAGCCACGCTCCTCGTGGCGCACGAGTTGCTGCGATGCAGGTTAGCAGAAGGCAGCCACGACGCCTTGCTCGGCCGGATCGCCAAGCTACTCGATGCCGCCTGCGAGGGCACGGCGCCTTTCTGCATCCTGCCTATGTCACAGACGCTATCAGGGGCTCGCGCCTGCCCTCGCTGCGTCTGCTCGTCCTTCCGGAGGGATTCCGGAGGGTCTCGCGGCGGTGGTCTAGCACACGACACCGCCTACCCGACCCAAGATGCGTTTTCCCAGAGTGGGGCCGGGGTAGGCGGCCCCTCCCAGAGCTGCGTCGAAGAACCCCCCTGGTCGGCACGACCAGGCACCAAGGATGGTGGGTGGAAGAGCGGAAGGACTAGGGGCTGGCCTCAGGACGATGGTCCCTGGAGCCTCTATGCCACCATCGATGGGCTTGTTGCACGAGCAAAGGTGAAGCCCGCACATGTTCCCCTCGTCGGCCTGCACGTTGGGGTCGCCAAGGCCACATGGGACCGGGGCCCCTTGCGAGCCAACCCGACGCCTCGTCGGCACCTTCGACAGCAACGGCCACCGGTTACAACCCATATCTTTGGAACGTGTCGCGCTAACCTTGGATCGCAGGTAAATCGAGCCACGACGGTGCACCCCCGGGCGCCGGCCCCGCCTCGGGCAGGCAGGGTGCGCCAGGGGGCCACGCGAGGACGCGCCCTGCGCACGGCAAGGGAGCCCGGTGCCAGGGCTCCCCCCGCACCATGAGGCGCGTGGTGCCATCTCCGCGGTGGCGCGTGCCACCTGGAAGCAGGGCCTTTCCCGGGGAAGACGCCGGCGAGCCCTCCCCCGGCCAAGGACCCGCGGCCACCCTACTACTGCCCGCGTGTCCCCTCGCCCTTGGTCCTGTCCTGGTTTCCGGACGCCCCAACGGTGGCCGGGGTACGCGCGGGGCAGGGTCCCCGCCCAGGGAGCAAGGAGTGCCCCTCAAGTCTCCACTCGTGACACTCTCACGTAATAACGAGTGGGGCTGTACACGCCCCGGAGTCTCCTGAGTGCCGCCCCTGAGCCTCACAGGGGCTCCCACCCATGCCCAAGTGGAAGCTCCATGCTCCGCGCTGGCACACGACACTATCCTCCAATGACTATGCCCACGCCCAGTGGAAGCACTGAGCTCTGCGCTGGTGAGAAGGCTAGTGTAAACGCCGGACGCGGCGGTCTTTTTGCTCTCTTTTGTAATCCGGTTCGCTGTTTTTGAATGAAATTCGAAGTTTTGTGCATTTACTAAAAAAAGGGGGGAGTTTTTCTCGATTCGTGGTGTTTCCCTTTTTCTCCTATTTGTGTTTTTGGAGGCACGGCTGCTGCCTGCTGTCCCTTCCCGAGCGCCCCGCGAGTGGGGGCTGGGTACGGTGTGCGCATCTGAGCTAGCCCCAGTGGCACCAGGGCCCCCTCGGGGCCAAAGACGCAATTGCCACGGGTCCGCCCATGCGCACACCTCGCCAAAGCTTTGGCGCCTGGCTCCTCGCGCGGCGCTCTCAAGCGAGCCAGCAGGCACGCACCATGCTCGGCACCCCGCTCTTGGCCTCATGAGCATTCAGCTCTTGGCCTGAGGAGCATTCAGCTCTTGGGCTCAGCAGCATTCAGCTCTTGGCCTCAGGAGCATTCAGCTCGTGGCCTTGAGGGCACTCAGCGTCGGGCACCTCTCACGCTTCCGCGAGGCTCGACACCCGGTAGGGGCACATCAGGAGACCCGAAGCTCTCGCAAGCCCCTCCTGGGGCTCCATGGACTGGAGGCTCCGGAGGACCCGTCTCAGGAGAAGCGCATCTCTGCGATACAAGAACTTGTCCAAGATCGCGAGTCCAAGGTCGCGAACACCAAAAGCTAAGTCATACCAACTACTCCAGTCAAGAGCCTCCCAGCTCACGGCGGCATATCTCCAAAAATAATTTAAAAGGCATATCATTGTTTCATACATCATAGAAAAACCCTCTCCAGAAAATGCTTTCATGCCCCCGCGGGGTTATAACCAAGATCTTAGTAGAGAAACAGGGGAAGAACGGCCTAGGGAGACGTGTCGTCAGCATCGTCACCACCACCATCGGCGTCGTCGGCCCCGTCCTCCTCGATCGCAGGCAGGCCATCGTCATTGGCAGGGGTGAGCTCTGCCATCAAGTCCTCCACATGATCGTCCACCCAGTCCGCCAGGGTGCCTTCGATCGCCTCAGGTACTGGGGCCGTCACAGCCCCGAAGTCGAAGTCAAGATCGGATCGGAGGAGATTGCAGAAGATGCGTGAGACGGCGCGCGTGAGAAGGTCGCGGCTCTTCTCCTCGACGAATTGACGCGCCCTCGCAGCCCCACCTTCGAGGTGCTCCACAATCCTGGTAAAGAAGCCAAGATAGCCGGCATCATCGGCGATGAGGGGGCTGGCAACGCTCTCATCGCAAAGGTTGTTCAGGGCCCGGTTGGCCCTATGCTCGAGGTCCTGAAACATCTTGGAGCGGATGTGTTCCAGTCCTTGGTCTCGCTCTGCTTCGTCCGAGGCCTTCAGCACAAGAGAAGTAACACCCTCCACCTTTGTGTAAAGGAAGGACAGCTCAGCCGCAGTCGTGGCATGGGCCTCCACCGCCACTCGCTCACGACGCTTCGCCGCGGCTAGCTTTCCCTTGAAGCTATCGGCCTCGCCCCTCAGCTCTTCGAGCCGGGAGCGGAAGCGAGCCTCCTGGCGCCCCAGCTACTGGCAGTACTCATTGGCAAGGGCTTTGCGGACTCCAGCCACCCTCTCGTCAGCCTCCTTCCGGGCCATCGCCTCCCGGGCAGCGAGGGCATCCTCCGCGACGGTCACCTGGTGCTCCATCACCTCCAATCATTCACGCTCCAGGCTGTGCTCCAATGCCTCGAGTGCCAGCGCGTCCTCACGCGCCCGAAGTCCCGTCTCGTCCGTGGGGGCCTTGCCTGACGATGCCGCGAGGGCGGCTCTGCGTGCCTCAATCTGCCGCTCAAGGGTGGCGTTTGAAGCCTGAAGCTCCCTCTCGCGCTCCTCGGCCACCTCACGACGGTGGTCCGCAGCTCGGGCCTCCTCCAGGGCGCTGTCACAAGCCTCCCGTGACGCCGCAAGGGACTCCTCTGCCTTCGCGCAGGTGCGCTCATGCTGCAAGCGGCCAAGGTTGATGGCGACTTTCAGTTTGTGCCATTCGCGCGCCAGGCGAAGGCCCTCCGCCTCGAGGCGCGTGTCGATGTCAGCGAGCTCCGACCCAAGACGGCCTAGCGCGCTCGTCGCTTCCCGGAGAAGGTCATGACGGACGGCACTACGCCCGCGTGCGAGCTCCAGCGCTCGGCCGGGCCGTTCCTTCATGCCCCGGTCGGTCGGATAGGCGCGCGATGACTCCCTCGTCTCCGGCGGGGGACTGGTGGCTGCAGCTCCTCCGACCGCTTCCCCGACCTGCAGCAGGGCACGGTGCAGGCCTGCCCCGCTGCTTGAAGATAGAGCCGTCGCACGGGTCGCCCAGCCACCAGCAAAAACGAGTGGGGGAGCCCTCGGCACACCCTCCGTGCCCCAGAGGTCGCTCCGGAAGAAGGACGCCGAGAGTGCAGGCATGTGGCCCCTCAGGGGCGGCCTCAGCTCGTGTACGGACGCCATCACTTGCGCAGCTGCCCGGCTCTTGAGGCCTAGGGTCATGACCGGACCAGAGGCTTCCGAAGGTCGTGCTCGGGATGCGTTCGCCCCCGCAATGGGAGAGATCCCGAGGGGCAGAATTCAGAAGAGGACACAATATGCGAAGGTCAAGGTAGGCAAGGTACTTACTCGTCCACAGCTATCCACTTCCTCTTTTTCAGGACCCATGGGGCAGGGCCACAGCGGCTCCCGAGCCCTTTCCTCTTGTCGGATGCCCCGTGACCCAAAGGGGACTCGCTGGGGGCCGGCGCGTAGCCTTTCGCAGTGGAGACAGCGGCGGTATCCGCGGGCGCCCGCTCTTCAGCGGCCACCTCAGGAGCACATGGTGGCGCCCGCTCCTCAGCGGCCACCTCAGGAGCACATGGTGGCGCCTGCTCCTCAGTGGCCACCTTAGGAGTGTCAGGCGTTGCCAGCTCCCCCACGACCCCCTCGGGAGCTCACACCTAGGGGCCACTGTGCGTGGGAGTCACCAAGATGGGGTTGTCGCGAGGCCCCTCGTGGCCCTCGGGGAGCAACCCCCACTCGTCCAAGCAGGGCATCTTCTCGGAGAAAGCCCTCCCGTTCGAGCAGTTGTACAAAGGACGTCCCTCAGTAGGAAGCGCGACGGACATCTCACCAGTTAGGAGCTGGAGCACTGCCCACAGCGTGTCGGAGGGGAGCGAAGGCACCTGGAGCCTCATGGGGTCGTCAGTGCCGGTGAAGGCCCACATTGGGCGAGTATGGCGCTGGAGCGGAGCGATACGCTGCCGAACGAACTCCCTCACCACCATAGCCATCATCACCCCTGCCTTCTTCAGCTTGCCCAACCTGGACAAGATGCGCACGAGCCGCGGGTCAACAAGCTCCACATGCCCCCAGCCGGAGCTCGGCTTCGCCGGTGCCGATGGGATGAGGAGCAGGGGGCTGCGCACGGTGGCATCCACGTACACCCACTGCTTCCAGAACCCCCTCCCATCCAGCCGGAGCGTGAAGTCGATGCAAGAGCCTACAGTCGTCGCCACCGACCGAAGCGACACACACCCCAAGCGCTGCCCGCTGTCGACCAGGTGGAGCGAGAAGAAATGGCGGAGCAAGGCCACGGACGGGGCAATGGCCACGAAGGCCTTGCACAAGAAGGCGAAAGCAGAAAGGAGGGTGATGGATCTAAGATCCGGATGCAGCGCGTGGATCTGGTAGTGCGAGAGCATGGCGTTGAAGAAATCAGAGAATGGAGGCAGCAGACCGGCAAAGAGAGCATGGAGATGAAGGGGGATCTCAGTGGCCTCCATGTCGGCCAGGGCCCGGGAGGCAGGCCAGACCTTCGTTGCCTTCCATTCATTGGAAACGGCGGCAATGGCATGTCGGACCTTGTCCAGCCCCTCCTGGTTGATCACCATGGACTGGTCCAATGCTGGTTTCGGCACCGACGAGGGCTCCGAAGCCGCTGGGTTTTTGCCCTTCTTCCGGGGAGCCATGGCAGCGAGATGGGTTCGGGCCGTCACCGGATCTGGCAAAGAAGGCACAAGTTCGCGAGGAGGAGGAGGAGCAGAAGGTAAGCGCGCAACAGGGCAATGATGACTAAGGTGCGTGCACCAGGCAGTTGTCAAGTTGAGCAGTTGCCGAGGCAGCGTGGGGAAGTGGAGACACCCACGTCCCATCAAGTGCCACGCGTCAGCCTGGCCCACAGGTGATTGGGACCCGCAGCGCTTCGCCCTTGCCCTTGGCTTTGCCTCGAAGCCAAGTCCGAGCGCGCCTTGGGCCCGGGGGCTACTGTCGGCGTTCTAGGAACCAGGGTACCAAGACTTGCCTGCCTGCGGCCCATGGCGTGGCTTCATTGGTGGCCTGGGACGGCCCATCTACAAGAATACCATGACAAGACCCTCGCGAGGCGGACGACGCCAAGACCTCCTGAGGGAGCGGCCTTCCTAGACCACTCCTGAGGAGCAGAGATTCCTATGCAGGTGCCCAACCTCCTGAGGTTGTGATGACGCAAGCCATGAGAACCAAGGCTAGGCGAGCGCCAGTGGGCGCAGAGAAGACAGTTTCCTCTTTGGTGCTAAGGAAGCAAGCGCAGGCGTGGGTTCCCGAGGAATCAGGCAAAGGTTTCCATTCCGGTGCAACGAGACCAAGACCACCATGATGGCAGGACAGATGTCATCGCCGAGCCCACCACAGCATCACAACGAGAAGCATTGCAGGCGAAGACCACCTTTCATTAGGATAAGATGTACTATTTGTCCCCTTTCAAATTGGCCATTGTGGAATCCCTTCCCGCCAATGTTTTGTCGGATGAGGACCATGGCCACTATAAGTATAGGTTAGCCACCACCATATATGGAATCAGAACCTCTCGACTCATCCCCCCACCATAGCAGACCTCGCGAGGTTGTTCATCCCTTGTACTTGTTCATGCTCAGCCCGTCGTGGGGCAAATCCACCACAAAGCAAGAGTAGGTTCTTACACCACAAGGTGGCCCAAACCTGGGTAAACTGACGAGTCCATCTTCTTCCGTGTTCATCAAGCTAGGCAGTAGGTCGACGAGCTGGTTGGGTGGATAGGTTGAGTTCTTCGCACACGCCCCAGAGTTTGAACCTTTCTTGGGTCAGCGGAGCCCTGAATCTGACAGAAGGTGCACCAAGGTTGATGTAGAGGCCCTCCATGACCGATTCCCCCTCCGACGGATTATCAGCGGAGGCCTCCAGATGAGATCATGGAAGAACAGAGGCTTGCGGCAGTGAAATAATTGTTTCGGGTCTCGCTCTGGTGGTTTCGGTTCATCTTCCTGAGATATTCGAGTCTGTTGTTATTGTAATAAGTTGAAAAGCAACTTGCATTAGCCCCCAAGTGCCATGGTACATGCTTGCAGTGACATGGGATTTGCATACTTGATATAATCTTGATCTAAATAATGTAGCCCCCAAGTGCCGGGTCGTATGCCCGCAACGACTTGGGACTATTCGTTCCATTGTAGAATAAATCATATCCTCTGTCTGGATGATATTGCTGAATACTCTGCATATCAATATTTAACCTTGCTCTCTGTTGTGAGCTAGTATTCTTGAATGAAGAAATAATAGCCATTGCTCTAAAGCGGCTTTGAAAACCTCAATCCTAATACTGGTTATTGATAACCATAATAAAAATCCAGCCATGTTGGCTATTAAAGATTTGAATAATATAATCTGGTATGAAAACCTCAATCATTCAATATCATAATGAAAATCCAGCCAGGTTTGGCTATTAAAGATTTGAATACTTTATTTGTTGACAAGTAAATCCAGAGTTAAATACCCGACGGCTCTTGATCGATGGCGACTTAATGCGCATCCATTGTATTCCGGGATGCAACCCAGCGGCTTATAGCCTTTGTAAAAAAATCAAGAATTGATAACCCTTTTGAAACTCCAATTTCAATCTTTGATGATGGGTTTGAACTTAATCATTTATGTAAGTCATAGCTCTGCATACCCTGCACAAAGTTTAAACAACATATGCCCTAGCGACTTAACGTCAAAAGCCAGGGCGGGTAACAGCCCAAACATAATATAGTCTTATGCAATTATGGAAAAGACTAGAATTAAGGCCATTCAAGCCAGAATATACTGGCGACTTAAAGTCTTAAGCTAGGGCGGGTAACAACCCAAACATAATATAGTCTTATGCAATTATGGAAAAGACTAGAATTAAGGCCATTCAAGCCAGAATATACTGGCGACTTAAAGTCTTAAGCCAGGGTGGGTTATCAAACCTCGCATATTCATACCATTATTGAAAGACATACCTGTAGATGGACACGCTGGTGATGCCTTGATAATTATAATCCGGATCGAGTATTAACCCGTAGGCATGAGATATCATGATTTTGATTGCTCAAGGCAAAAAATATCCTGGCGACTTAAAGTCCGCTATAAGGGCGGGTTACCAACCCAATATGCTCAATTATGAGTCATATAATCAAGGCTACATGGCCTGAATTGTGAAAACCATATGTTAATATGGAAGAAGGATATAAATCCAAAATTTTCAGAAAAATAGAAATCCAGAAAAACAAGGCTTTGATAGGCCGCCAAGCCTAAAACTCATGTGCTTTCATGGGCCGCACAGCCACTGAGTTAATCCTAGCTCACTGTAAGCCGGTCCTCACATGACAAACCGCCATTTTAACCTTAACATGTTCAGGGTCTTATTAAAAGATTGACTGCCAAGAGTACGGCAGGTCATTCCAGGATTACCTGGGCGGAGTAACAACGTCATACAGGCAGGATAACCCAGAATTTGGTGTTTACACCTCGCAAGGAAGCCGATCAAGAGGGTAAGCATAGCTATGCTCATTGAGCAGGAAGCCCCCAAGTGACCAATAAGACGACAGGTAGGCCGGATCAAGAGGGTAAGCATAGCTATGTTCATTGAACAGGAAGCCCCCAAGTGACCAATAAGATGGCAGGTAGGCCGAATCAAGAGGGTAAGCATAGCTATGCTCATTGAGCAGGAAGCCCCCAAGTGACCAATAGGATGGCAGGTAGGCCGGATCAAGAGGGTAAGCATAGCTATGCTCATTGAGTAGGAAACCCCCAAGTGACCCATAATATAATCAGCCAATAAGGCAGGATACACATGTTTGAACCGCGCATCATGGCAGCAAGTTCTCTTGGGCAACCTTTAATTTTTCTGAGAACTCGAACTTGCGAGAGATGGCCTCCTCCTGAACCGGATGCTGAGCCGAATATTGAGCCGGATTTTGAACCGGAATCTTTTCTGATAATCCGGAAATCTTCCATTGAGCCGGAATTTTTTGATTGCTAGACACTTTTTAAGCCAGAAATTTTCTGGCAGCCTTTAAACTTTCATCAATGAAGCAGTAGCCTCCGGGACTGGGTTACTTTTCCCTCCAATGACCCGAGGTTCTTGAATTTGCTGAAACAGGCAAAATTTGCTAAGTCATGTCATTGTAGCCCCCGAGTCTTAAGACGACTCGAGGAGTTGTCTTGAGATTCTCCATACTTGACCATGATATAAACCGACATATAGTTGAACGGGGGATTGCTGGAATATGTTGAATCTCGGCGGGTTATAAATGACCCCATATAATTTGTGTCAGTAATCCGGCCAGTGATTCATCCTAGCCGGTTGTTGAAATTACCCAAACCGCAATAGCGGTGACTTGCACCTGTCCCTTAATCCATCCGGTGTAGGCAAGGACCATAGCTTGATGGTCTCTTTTGTAATGATGAATTGTTCTGCATAAGAAATTTCAGACGAGAGTAATTGTTCTCGAAGAAAATAAAAATATATCAATAGAAACTTGACAGGATGGATGTCACCTGATATGTTTTATCAAGAATTATCAGCCGTAGGGTTGCAGCAATGATGACAGAGGTGGCGGCTTAAAGTACGGCACCGGGCGGCTCAGAAGGGATCCTCCGGGTCATGTTTGACCTTATTTTTTCCTAGTCGAGGGGCAGCCAACTTGCCATGCCCTCACCACCAACAACAATTAGTCTCCGACTCTTCTCAATTTGAATAGCAATAGTGTCATCATTTGACTTGAGCTTTTTGGAACTTGGCATACAACCCATGCAGCACCTTGTCAGGGGACTCTTCAAAGAGATCAAAAATCTGTGCAGGACAGAGTAGCGCGGCAGTGAGGTCTACAACGGGGGGCAGCCGACGGGGCGAGCAGAGGAGGCGGCTCAATACGCGGCAAACAGCGACTCAACAAGACTGGGGCGGCTCAACGCGGCCCCGGCGGCTCACGGTGCAGTTGGAGGTGAGCATGAAAGCGGCTCAACGCGAGGCCACTGCAGCTCAAGGCCGGTCACAGCGGAAAATGAACGGCACCCACGGCGGAAGGTGAACGGCATGTACAGCCTTCCGTTTCTAATTTATCAGATTCCATTGTGGAAAAAACATCCTTTGGCCCTTCAGTGTTGTAGCAGTTCATCTTCAGTTTCCTGTTGTTTCTCAACAGGCCTCGGTGGCAGAAACAAGGGCCGGATCAAGCGGGGGCGCTTCGGCGGCTCCAGGCGCGGCCAACTCAATGCGCAGGCGGAGGCTGGCTCATCGCGTGGTGGCGGAGGTGAGACTCAGCCGAGGCGCGCGTGAAGCAACCGGCATAGATGCGGAGGCGGCCCGGCCGAGCAGAGTGCTGAAAACCGGGCCGCAGTGGTGGTCCAGCATTTTGCTAAGGCGGGTCACCCAGCGACGGTGACTCAGAGCGGCGCTAAACAAGGTGGAACGGCGGCTTGGCTGGGGCAGCTCGGCGGTGCGGGCCGCGGTGGCTCGGCGGTGCGGGCTGCGGTGGCTTAGCTGCGCGGGGAGCTGAACCGGAGTGGTCAGAGATGAAGCCCGTCGGGGGCTTAGAGAAGGTAGGGGCGCAACCATGATTGAGGCCGTCAAGGGCGGCTCACAATAGAGGAGGCGACGGTGACCCGGAGCCGTGTCCGGAGCGGCTTGACGCTGAGGCGAAGTACGCCATGGCAGTGGCTTGGAGAGAGGCCGCAAGGGCGGCTCATGGCCGGCTTGACAGTAGTTCGGAGGCGGCGACCCACAGTTGGTGTGGCGAGGCCTCTCGGAATCAAAGCGAAGCCGTCGATGGTGCTCTGTGGAGGCGAGCAGCGGTTGGTGATTCAGGCGAGGACAACTCGCGCGGCTAAGTAGGCGGCTTGACCGAAGTGGAGGCGGCTTGGTCGCGCCGGCGAACCCACAGCGGCGGGGCGCTGCTCACAGCGGACGCCGGCAAGGCGCAGAGGCGGAGCAGAGGCGCCCCGAGGCCAGGCAGCTCGGACCCGGCGATTTAATGGCAGGCAGCCAAGGGGAAAAAATGGACGGCTCAGAAACGCGGCGACGGCGGCTCGCCCACGGCGGGTCACAGCGGTTGCTTCGCGAGGAGAGGATGAGACAGCTCAGAGTGTGGCGCAGGTGAGCGGGATGAAGCAACTTAAAGCGCTACAGCGGCGATGAAGCTACGGCTATGGCCCCACGCAAATTTGATCGATGAAGGCGGCGGCTCAGGCAATCGGTGGCTCGCGGGTGACGCGTCCAATTTTGAGACAAGTTACCGCGGAGACGACGGACGGCGAGGTGGCCCGTGGTCGCAGCGGGTCAACCTGGTGATGGCGCTCAACGCAGAGGTGACTCGGGGCCAGTTCAACAGAGACCGGCGGAGGAAGTGACTCAAGGCGAGACCATGCAAGTAGCGGAAAAAGAGTCTGAGTTGGACCGGTTTGTAAACGGAGACGGTGGCTCACGGCGCCGACGGCTTTAGATGTGGGGCTTGAGGCAGGCGGCTGCTCACAGCATGGCGGTTCAAAATAGCGTGAGGCGCTGCGGCTTAGAGGCCAGGGCGCAGGTCGGCTGCGAACCAAGGACTGGATCAAAGCACGGACGGATGGCACTGTCAAGCCCTCGCAGAATCCTCCTCCGAGTCGCGGCCTCTTCATGTATTTTCTTCTTTTGTGCGTCAGACTTCGTGTCAAACTAACAGCCAGATTTTCAACTTCTGAACAACTCCAAAATACTTTTTTCATGCTGAACCAACGCTGAACGAAACAAAGACTCCAACTGGCTTTTGGCAATTTTAAAAGTTGAGACTTGATACGTTAGAGAGATAGATTAGCAAAAAACGATGGTGTTTGGTGACTTGAAGTCCTTTTTCTTTTCTTCTTTTTTAAGAAGGCCAGCGAGCGGCGGCTTGGAGACAGTGGGGAAAGACCACGGCGGCGAGACGCTGAAGCGGCAGCTCATCGAATCCGGGTTGGTGTTGGTTTGACCCATATTCTGGCTTTGACAGCTCGATTGTGACTTGTGCGTGTTTGACAATTTGTCCCCATCAGACCCGGTGAATCCAACGCTGAACAAAAGCAGAGACTCCCACCGTGCTAAACCTTAGGATCTTCTCTGATAATCTTGCTGACCGAACTGATGAACGTCATCAACAAAAAAATTCTGGTTTTTGATTTGTGAACTCGACGTTGTTGTAGACCCTTCCAAAACTGGCTTTTCTTTGTCCGAAGATTTGCGAACTTCTCGAAACCCTGGGAAAGATCCCTCCAAGAACTCAACACCACCGTGCGGAGGCCCCACGGTGGCGCCAACTGTCGTGGATTTGTCACGGCAGATGTCCTTAGTGTCAGGACTTAGTCGTGAGGCCAACGCATCTAACTGGTAGCTTGAGAGGGGTTGATTGGGATGAGAAACGCGAGATTTTACCCAGGTTTGGCCCCTCACGGTGGAGGTAAAAGCCTACATCCTACTTCATTGATATTGATCATGGTGATGCTCACGATTACAAGGGTGCTCTTTTGCTACCTCTCTCGAGAGAGCTATTGACTTGTCTATTTTAACTTGTAAAGACTCCCCCCTCTTGGGGTGCCCCGCCCCTCCTTATATAAGTTGAAGGGGCGGGTTACATGTAGAGTCCAAGTCGGATTAAGACTTAAACTATTCTAACTTCTCACCATGGGCCTCTTAACATCTTGGGCTTCTCTCCGTGGGCCTCTTAACGTCTTGGGCTTCTTAACCCTGGCGACTCATCTTTGAGACTCATCTGCCGGGTCACAATCTGTCTGCCGGGTTATAACTATCTGCCGGGTTAGAGACTGTCTGCCGGCTTACAACTGTCTGCCGGGTCTCACCAGCCGGGTTAGGATCTAAGATGACTTAACGTCAGGGCGACTTAAACCCAGAGATGACTTAAACCTCAGGGCGGCTTATCCTTATGAGTCGGGTCTTGGTCGTGGGGAATATCCCCAACAGATGCCCTAGAGCTATAAGTGTATGAAAACTCACTACGGAAACTAAGTGGGTGTGCATCCAACTTTCTTGCTCATGAAGACCTCGGGCATTTGAAGCCCGTCATCGGAATATACAAGCCAAGTTCTATAATTTAAAAATTCCCACTAGTATATGAAAATGACAAATCATGGAGTCTCTCTATATGAATAACATGGTGCTACTTTGAAGCACAAGTGTGGTAAAAGGATAGTAGCATTGCCCCTTCTCTCATTTCCCTTTTTTTTTTCTTTTTTCCTTTCTCACATTTTGTAGAACAATATCATGAACCTCGCTCCGACTTTTGTGAGGACTCATCAGTCTCCATCTTTCTTTACCTCACTGGGACAACGCTCTAATAATGATCATCATCACACTTTTATTTACTTACAACTCGATAAAACTAAAAAATAATATGACTCTATATTAATGCCTCTGGCAGTGTACCAGGATTTGCAATGATGTAGTGTAACATGTATAACAATGACGAATGGTGGCTTTCCCACAAATATCATGTCAGCTCAATACAATCATGCAAAGCAATATGATGATGAACACCCATGTCATCTGACTAGAACGATGGTAGTTGCATGGCAATATATCTCGTAATGGCTATGGAAATGCCATGATAAGTTGGTATGGTGGCTGTTTTGAGGAAGGATATATGAGGCTTATGTGTGATACAGCGTGTCATATCATGAGTTTTGGATGCACCAACGAAGTTTGCACTGACACTCGAGGTGAGAAAGGGCAATGCACGGTACCGAAGAGGTTTGCAAAATATGGATAGGTGGAAGTGCATCAAGTCCAAGAACATCACATTAGTCATAAATAACTCAAGTACTTATTGCAAAAGTTTATTAGCCCTCGAAGCAAAACATTACCTTTCATACCCCTAGAGGGATAGATTGGGAGGAAAACACCATCGCTCGTCCCCGTCCACTTCTCATAAGGTAGACAATCACTAATAAATCATGCTCCAACTTCATCGCAAAACTAAAGACTATGCGTGCATGCTTCGGGAATCACAAACTTTAACATCGATATTTCTACTAGACCATGATAATTGATGGTGTCCTGGATTAGGTGGTGCTAACCTAGTTGGCCCGTCTCCTCGGGTTGGGCCAATGGGCCCTCATTTGTGATCAAGATGCACTCCGGAGTTTGTATGCAGGAAGCGTGATCAACACTACCATCACCGAAGACTTGATGTCCACTCCAAGATTTTCTCCTACTGCCTTGCTCCTAGATACCGACCTTGTAACCCTTGATACCCAACCTGGCATGTATATAAGCCATGGGGTTTAGCCTGTAGAGGGGACATCAATGCAATATCATTGACCTAGCCTTATAGTTGGACCACATCTCACGATCGAGGTAGATCACTCTGTACTTGATGCATCTCCATTAATATAAACAAGAGCATGAAGTAGGGTTTTACCTCCACCAAGAGGGACCGAACCTGGGTAAACATTGTCTCCCTGTTCCTGTTACCATCTATCCGAAGATCCACAGCTTGGGACCCCCTACCCCGAGGTCTGCTGGTTTTGACACTGAGACTTATGCTTTCATTGAGAGTTCCGTTGTGCGATCATCAGAAGGATCGATGACTCATCTGTAGATCAACTGCGCCAATGGTCGTGGGAGCGTTTACGGCCCCGGCCATCTTTTTGTGTTCGGCAGCATGATTTTCTGCGCCGACTCGATAGGCCATCTGGTCTCTGTCGAGAACTATGCCCCAGGTCGGATCGTGACCTTCGGCTACCTCGAGTGCACCGCGGACTCCCGCGATGAACTCGTCCTATCAGGCTGGACTCCCGGCCGAATTGAAAACTTGCCTGGCTCTGGAGGCTTGACTCCAAAACCGATCTCCGTCGTGGCGTCACCCGAGGCCCCGAGCGTAATAACCCCGGATGATCCCCTTCCAATCTCTTGTCCGGACATAGATCCGGCTCCCACCTCTGAAGAGGCATCAGCCTTAGAGCTGGCATCGGTGCAGGACCCGGAATCGCTTCCAAATCCTATTCGCGCCGAAGATATGTCAAGTTACACACTGGGCATACTTCGAGTCAACCCCAACTATAACCAAGCGATAAATTCCGAAGAGCTGTCTCACCTCAATGAGATGCTTGATCGTATCCAGAGGATGTCTATCTCGGACGACAAGGCTTTGGTTTATGATCAGATCGAACTTAAAGCCGACGATCGAGAAATTTATATCCCACCCACCACCCACCTAGGCGCCATGGTCGACAATTTAACCAATGTGCTAGACTATGGTGAGGCCACAGACATGGATGAAGATGCCGATGGCCCCACAGAAAACACATCGCCTCTGGTAAACACGGGCAAGTGGACTGTGACATCCACTTATGATGTCTACATGGTTGACACCCCCAATTCCCCTCCAAGACATCGACGTAGACGCCGAAGGTCTAACAACGGGGAACCCAGTGGTAACAACGCTACCGCTGACAATGGCGACGCAGCAGCCGGGGACGCCGACGACCCTGGGGAGGACTGAGGGAGTCCTGGACTAGGGGTTCCTTGGGCTGCCGGCCTAACTCTCATGGGCCGGACAGTCGGGTCGCACTGCAGCTGCTGGAAGGCCGGACTACTTTACAGTGTCATACCTGGACAAGAGACCTTCGATACCTTGACGTGTACTCCAAGACAAGGCTAAAGACTTGGCATGCTTATCCTCTTGTTGTAACCGACCATATGTAAATCCTAGCACCCTTGGTTTCTATATAAACAAGAGGGTTTAGTCCATAGAGGCTAGAACAACCATCATCCTATTAGTCTAGAGTTTAGTTCATTTGATCTCGTTGTAGATCGACTCTCTAATCCTCATATACACAAGAAATATAATCAAGCAGGTCGTAGGGTTTTACCTCTTAGAGAGGGCCCAAACCTGGGTAAACATCATGTCCCTAGTCCCATGTTCCCCGTTGATCCAAGATCCACAGCTCGGGACACCCTACCCGAGATCTGCCGGTTTTGACACCGACATTGGTGCTTTCGTTGACGGATCGCCGAAAGGATTATTGGCTTGCCTATTCATCAACCACGCCATCCATGCTGGGGACCTCTCCGTCCTCGGCCAAGATTTCGCGGTTGGTAGTGTCATACTGCGCGCCAATCCAACCGGTCGCCTCGACCAGATTGGAAACTTTGCCCCTGGCCAGGAGGTCAGGTTCGGGAGCCTAGAGTTCACCACCGGCCCCCGGGGAGACCTCACCCTATCAAGAATCTCAGCTCCCTTAGAAAAATTTCCGATCCCGATGCTTTAACATCGGGGGAGGTAAACTCGCCAGGGGCTGATGCAACATGGAGCCCGGCCCTGAAGCCCGACCCCGTCAGTTCGGCCAAGATTATCCTGGCCGAACCCCGCTTGGGCACAACCTCGAGGGTTCCCATAGCGGCTACGCTATGAGTCGGTCCCGAATATTCGGAGGGTATAGACCCATCAGATCTTTTGTTATTAAACGATTTATTAGATCGGATCCGAGCCATGGGAATCTCCGACGGCCAGCCCTCGGTCTATGACCAGATCGGGCTCAAGTCCGACAATAGGAAAATCTACATCCTGCCTATCACACACCTGGTTGCCACCATTGAGGAATTGGCCGAAGGCTCGCAGTCGCCAAAACTGAAAACGAGCTACGTCTCGGTTGGCAACAATCTCGATCAGGCCCCAGGCCCGGAATCCGACTTTCGCCCTGAAGAGAGCCCGGAACCAGACCTCGACTCGAAGCACAACCTTGAGTCTGCGCCGCATTGTGTGGATAATTCGGAATCCGCATTCAGCACACCGGATATCCCAAGGACGCTCAACACCACTGCTAAAATTCCGGATACATCTCTAGCCGGAGCACGGAGTTTTGTCCCGCCCACCCCCCACGTCGAATACTCCCCAGACTTGGGAAACCCTGACATATGGGATCTGATGTATGTCAAGCAGCAGCCCGAAAAAACAGTCCATCATTACTAAGCTTGATTCCTTCTGGTTAAAAACAAGATGACCGATTGCTGCGATCAAGAAATAATAGCAACCTTTCGGTTCAACTGCCGGGACGAAGGAATCTTGAATGCCCTCGCCCGTCGCCATGTGCAAAGCTTCACCGAATTATCGGACCTGGTATGCAAATATTATGCCATGGAAAGCGCCTAGAAGGCACAAATACACGTGGAATCAACCCATGCCGAGCAACCTTGAAAAGCTCAGGCAAAACACGCATACCCATGGCAGTCGCCCGAACACGAGCCTGCCAAAAAGACTAATAGATCCCTCGCCGGACCCAGAACAGTCCTGGATGAGCTACTGGACAAACCATGCCCCATACACTCAGCCTTGCTTAATACAAACCCAACCCACATGCTTCGAGCTTGTTGGGTGGTCAGGCAGGTGGCCAAGAGCGGCGAAGCTATCCTTGGACTTACTCCCCCCAGTAGACGATCATCAACACCCCCATATAGTGACATTGATGTTCTGACGATCTACGAGACATTCTCCTCAAACAATCAGAGGAATAGGACCTTCCGAGAGCTCGGCCAGGTCCAGCAGGTTACAGCCGCACATTCATGGACGGATACACCAATCACCTTTGATGAAGAAGACAAGCCAAGGGCCCGCCCCATTCGAGCACCCGCCACACTAGTCCTCGACCCTATAGTGGACGGCTTTAGATTAACCAAAGTGCTGATGGACGGAGGTAGTGGTCTAAACCTCATTTATGAGGACACCCTTGACGAAATGAAGTTTGATAGATCTCGCATCGAACAAAGCTATACCACCTTTCGAGGAATTATCCCCGACAGAGAGGCGGCACACTCCGGACGAGTCATTCTGGATGTAGTCTTCAGCAATACCGAGAACTACAGGTCCGAAGCATTACTATTCCACATTGTGCCCTTCCATAGCAGATACCACGCCCTATTGGGGTGTGAGCCATTCGCAAGGTTTCAGGCAATACCACATTACAGGTACATGAAACTCAAAATGCCAGGGCCCAACGGTGTAATCATACTCGCAAGCGTCAGCGCAGAAGCATGATCACCTATGGGGCAGGGGTGCCCCTTTGTGGTTCGGCATGGGGACGGCCACGTTGCACAAAGAGCAGAAGCAGTGGGGGACAACACAGCGATGGACTCCTTCTCTTTTACCCAGGTTCGGGCCGCTTTGCAGCGTAAAACCCTACTCCTGCTTTGGTGGATTAATCTGGAGGTGGAAGAAGGCTCGACGCGCTCTAGCCCAGCAAGGATGCATTGGGGAAAGCAAAATGAGCTTACAAAATGCTGGGGGTCGAAGTGTCCGAGCCCCTTGCTAGGTTACCTCGGGCCTCCTTTTATAGGCTAAGGGCAACCACAGTGGCAAAACAGTCATTTGGGTGTGATTAGATAGCTAAAAGTGCCATCATACCTAACTCTGGCAGTTAGGACAAAGTGCATTAAATGCAATGGTAGGTGTCGTGTTGAGGGCGAATCCCGGCAAGCCTGTCATGCCGCCGATCTGCCTCTTCTTATCAGCTTGACATGCCTCCTGGACAGGTGTCAAAAGAAGCTAATCTCTTCTCCTTGATGCTGCCACATGCTCGAGAGGGTACACCTGGTTGCTTAACACCTTGACACTGCATGGATGAGTGACTTGGGTGCGATGAGGTGGAGCGTTGGCGTCTTGGTGGGGATTCCTTGTTGAAAGAGCTTGGCGGGGCTTGGCCCCTGGCGGCCCCGGCAGGCCTGCCGGGGCAAACCTAGACTTGTCCTCGGGGCGGCCTCGACCTGGCCAGGCTCTTGTGCCTGGCAAGGGAGGCCTTCCTAAGGTGATATCTTGCTGTCTTGTTCTTCTTGATTTGCTTTGGCAAAGAGGTGGTTCGCCTAAAGGCTCTGTCAGTCTATGCACGGGTCAGGGGGAAACAAACACCCCTGTTTGTGTACACCGACAGTAGCCCCCGGGCCTGAGCCAAACGCGTTGTGGGTGCATTGGGTTAGGGCCCTAAGCAGTGCACAGACATGCGGCAGAAACCTCCTGTCCACGTGGAATGACTTTACTGCCTTGTCAATCGCACGTCCGCCTCGCGTAATTATCGCGGGTCATGCGGTCATGGTTTTGCAGTAGTTACTGGGGGAGCGCGCCTAAAAAGGAGGTTTTTACAGGGGGAATAGTGTTGAGCTAGCCCCTTCGCGTAGTCCCAATAAAATAGAGGCGACACGAAGGAGCATGGCTCATTCACCCCTCTCGCCCCTTTCGCTTCATCTTCCTCCTCAAGTCGAAACTGCCTCCGCCGCCACCACTACCTTCCTCTGCCAAACCGGATCTTCCCCTCCTCATTGCCCGAGGAAATGGGCCGCAAGAAGAGCGCCTTGAAGGGAAAACAGGTGGTCAATCCTGAGGATCAGAAGGCGGAAGAGAAGAAGAGAGAGGCAGAGGAGCTGGACCTGCGACGGAAGAGAAACGTGGTTTTCTCGCCGTCGAACTTAGATGGCAACACCTTGATCCAGAGGTATGCCTTCATGTGGCGGAGAAAAACCAAAGGGCATGAAGAGCCAGTCGTCCTCCCTGAAGGGTCCAAGGTTTCGAGTGATTCATACCCATTCTTCTGCGCTTATTCCTACTGCAGGCTTTCTCCTCCCTTCTCCAACTTTTTCAGCGCGATGATGTATTCTTTTGGATTCCGTTTGCTAGATTTCTTGCCAAATGCAATGACGTGCATGGCGGTGTTTTCTCACTTCTGCGAGAACTTCATTGGAGTCGCCCCCAACGTGCATCTGTTCTGTCACTTCTACATCCCCCGCATTGAAGATAAATCCCTTTCGGGAAATATATCATGGATCCCGTGGGGAAGGCGAGAAGATTGGGATTACCTTGGGGGGCAACTGCACAGCAAGTGGGAAGAGTGGAGGGGCGACTGGTGCTGGATCTAGGACCCGGAAGCCCCTTCCTTTTGCTTGCCGCGAACCAAGTGTGTGGTGCGTGGCAAGGATTGGATCGATCTGTGCGAAACAGACAAGGAGCTCCGCCCAGTCTTGAACAGGGTTGCTCGTCTCAAGGCTGCCGGGCTCACCATTGAGTATGTAGGCGCTGATTTCCTCCGGCGCCGTATTACGCCAGTGCAGCAAAGGGATCATTTCGCTTGGGAGTATAAGATTGCTGCCTACTGGATGCGGCTGTATCCTGGCCTTGCCAACAATTTGACGGTCATGAACCATACCTAGCAGTGCGAACAATTGTTCCACAAGTCTGGCACCTTCCATCTGCCGGCAAGGATCATCCCGTTGCATATCAACTCCGCCAGAGACCAGATCCTCAAGTGGATGCCAGACTGCAATGCCAATGGGGTCAAAGTAGACTGGCCATTGCCCAGCTTGGAGGAGGAGATGAGCTGGACTTCAAGTTTGGAGGAGAAGGCCACCAGAAAGGAGACAGACTTCACCAAAGGCACAACCGAAGAGGAGTAGAAGTATATCTGTAGCTTGAAGAAGCCCGAAGGCTTCAGGCTGCCGCAGCTACTAGCGATGACGATGAAGGAAATCCTTCAGAGGAGGAGCATGCTGATGAAGAGATTCCCGAGCTTGAGGCGCTGGATGCCGTGGTTGCTGGGGCCAGAGCTGTCGGGGCAGAAGCTGCTGGGGTCGGTGCTGCCGCGGTGCTCGAGGAGGAGGAGGAGGGGCTCAAGGTGGGCCCTCAAGCTCCGGAGCAGAAGCGTCGGCTCCGCAAGAGAGGCAGCCAAGTGCCGATGGCCGGGTCTTTGTTTCGGGCTATGCCCAAGGTGAAGAAGCCGACCGCCAAGAGCACCAAGGAGGACACCTCTCGCCGCCATTCAGCTCGCCTCGCCCGAGTGCCATCACCACCTCCTCGGCAAAGGACTATGAAGGGCGTTGATCCCACACCATCATCAAGCCCCGTAGCGAGTAGGACTCCACCGCCACTCAAAAGAGGCCGGGAATCCCCCTGCCACTGGTGTACGAGATGGATGCCATGTTTGATGATTCAGAGTAAGGAAGAACCTCATAATTCCATAACTCTTAATGCTTCCCTTTGATCCTTGATTGATCTTGTGTTCACTGGCCTTGACAGGGATGAATAGACCTTGGCCCAATGGGCCAAACGAGCCAAAACGACAAGGGAGCTGGGGGCGATGTCGGGCACTGGACTGGCCAGGGTTGCCGGGGCTAATCCGGTACCAAGCTCCCGGGCCAGCCCTCCGCGAGAAGGCATGGGCCGGACCGCGTCTGCCAGTGGCCATGTTGAAATTCTTCTGCCGCCCGCCAAGGGAGCTGGAGAGAACCTTCAGGAAGAAACCCGGCAGCAGACAACAGCTACCACAACCCCTACTGTGAGTAATACCCAGGGGAGGGAATCCCCGGCAAGGGATCCTTCTGTCGGGTCTGTCTGTGCGGAACTTACCCCCATGGAGGAAGTGAATGTTGATCGCCTTCCGGCAGCAGGCGTCGTCGGGGAAGGAGAGGTCTCTTCCCACCAGCCGCCAGCAGGTAAATTATCCACCCTTGAGATCTTGTCGAAGGCTTCTGCATTGTTTAGCTCTTGATTTAAATTATTGATCCCTGTATTATTCTTGCCCTCACTCCCTTGCAGCCCCATTCCTGACGAGAAAGAACTCTTGGAAGAAGTGGCCGACATAGGGAAGGACGCCGCTGCAGAGGCCCTCAGAATCGCCACCGAGGAAGGCCGCGTTGAAGCCCACAAGGACATCCAAGCAACCCCCGAAGGTGAAGGGGAAAATCCTGTAAGCTCGACTGGCCCCATCATGGAAGTTGAGGAAAAGATACCCCTCCAGAGCGACGCATCGCACTTGAGAACGGCGCCCGCCATAAGCAGTTTGGCGATGGTGGTAGTCCAACCTCCCCCGGCAGCACCCGGTTCATCGTCTCTTGCCGGGGTGAACTTTGATGAGCAGATTAGCCGTATCCTTGCTCCCTTGACCCCAAAGGGCCCAAGAAGCAAATGTTTCTGCTGACCATTCCAAGGACTTTGCATTTCTGGAGTCTGTGGCTGTAGGGCTTAAGGAAATGCAGGAGAGGTATGACCAAAGGTGGCAGGTAGTCCAAAAGGAGCATAGGGCTCAAGACGTGGCCACCCAGCAACTGAAGGACAAGGCAGAAGAGCTGCGCACTTGGTATAATACCCGATCCTGCGAACTCAGAGATCAAGAAGAGAGGATGGCCGCTGCTGTGGAGAGGGCAAGAGCTCGCGACAACAAGCTATCGGAGCATGAAGCGGAGCTCAATGCCAAGGCTAAAGATCTTGCTGCTCGCGAACAGGCTCTGTCCGACACTCTGCAAAACAAGGACGATGAGCTGGAAGGTCTCGTTCAGCAGCGGGTCAAGGACCTGGAGGATAGCCATAAGAAAGCTATCGACTCACAAGCCCTGGACGCGGCAACAAAACTCAAGGAGGTGACCGATAACCTTGCCGCAGCTTCCAGTGCCAAGACAGAGATGGAGACCCGCATGTGGAAATTGGAGGAAGAACTTGCCAGGGGCAAGAAAGAGGTCGAGGCTCTCCGGGAGGAAGCGCAGAAGGCAGCCACAACATTAGAGGGGCTGCGATCGCAGCTTTCCACCAAGGACCAAGAACTGAACACTGCCTCCAGCTCCATCAAAGACATGTCTGCCAAGCTTGCCACCCTTGAGAAGGATCTTGAGCAGGCCATGGATCGGGAAAGGGCCTTGACAGAGGAGGCCAACACTATTGGAATTCTCTGGAAGGATGTAGAGACCAAACTCAAGGACAAATCTGAGTTGTATAACTTTGGATACAGAGCATGGTCGACATAGCCGAGCGCATCTCCTCCCAGATCTCCAAGATGATCATGAAGGGCTGGGCCTTCACTGTCAGCGAGCACGAAGCCCCCAGCATCATGTTGACACACTTTTTCGAGGGCCTCATCAACGGGCTGAAAATGTATGAGGACGACAAGGCCTTCTGCTTCGCCAATGAGTCCCGAAAATTTGCTCGGGACGCCATCTTCACCCTCCTCGTCAATTACGTGCATCGCCATCCCAACGTCAACATCTCCGATGCTTTCAAAAGGTTGCCTGCCAAGACAGATACTTCTGCTGCTACCCAAGTTGTCGGGCCTCTGGCCGACAAGGTTCTCCGAGTGCCCCGGGTCCAAGGAGGCCGCCAGGACTGATTTCCCTTGCTTCGTTTATTCTGTTGTGGTCGAACAAAAAGACATGATTCGGCCTTGTGTCAGGCTTTTTCTATCTTATGGTGTGTAATAGTACTCTTAAGTAGTTGTCTGAACTGATGCTTGTTCTTCCGGTTTAAATAACCCTCTGCTCTTGTATGATTCTTAATCCTGCACATACTAAGAGCTTGCCGGGGCGGACACTAGCTGTGCCGCTGTAGAGACGGGTCCCTAGAGTTTTGCAAGCATGTGTGCCACCGGCAAGTTTCCCTTCGACATTGTCGATGCGGCTTTCCTGGACTGTTGAGCGGACTCGAAATAGACGAGGAGGCAAGCGACAATGGAAGAGTCCTTTCACGTTTCGGATTCCTCATGCAAGTGCTAGGATTTAAACTGAAGGAGTTGTGATGATCATATGGAAAGTTCTTGAAACTAAGCAAAGTATCACAACTTATCTCTCTTTTTTTATGCCGTCACCAAGGCGCGAATCCTCCTCTCCCATGGCAGTCCCGTACATAGAAAGCTGCGCTCTGCCCGTACATGATACGGTTGTGAGGCACCGCCACGTGTGGAGGAGCTTGCCGGGGTTGGGTGGAAACACACCCCACCGTGATCTCCTTCCATGACAAGGCTGTCCTGTAGGCTGATGTGGAGATCCGACGAATTGGCCTTGGCCCGGGGCTTGGCGGACAGTTCATTCTTGCAAGGAGAACGCCCTTACCGCTGGACTTGGCTCGTCATCGATCGGATCATCAACCCCTGTGCCGTGGTCGCTGCCTCCTCCGCATGAAGGAGATGAAGGTGAGGGCAACAACAATGTTGCCCGGGGTTTGCCGTGCCACTCACAGTGCCCGTCCTGTCCATCGAGCACCGCGGCGTCCGCGGTGCTCGCAGCTTTGGACAGAAGAACTGACAGAGCACGGAATGGTGTCGTCACTCCGCTTCTCATCTTTGGAACTGTGGGTGATGCCAGAGGATGGCAAAGATCGACGCACTGGTCATTGCTTCTAGTTCGCACAAGCAACGCCCCCTACCCGGCACGCCAAAGATGTCGGCATGGAAACACAATCACCTATGGGGTAGGGGTGCCCTTTGTGGTTTGACATGGGGACTGATACGTCTCCAACGTATCTATAATTTTTTATTGTTCCATGCTATTATATTATCTATTTTGGATGTTTTATATGCATTAATATGCTATTTTATATTATTTTTGGGACTAACCTATTAACCTAGAGCCCAGTGCTAGTTTCTGTTTTTCCTTGTTTTTGAGCCTCGCAGAAAAGGAATACCAAACGGAGTCCAAACGGAATAAAACTTCACGATGATTTTTCTTGGACCAGAAGACACCCAGGGGACTTGGAGTCCAAGTCAGAAGAGCCACGAGGCGGTGACAAGGGTGGAGGGCGCGCCCTAGGGGGGGCGCCCCCTACCTTGTGGGCCCCTCAAGACTCTCCTGACCTAGCTCTTCCTCCTATATATTCACATATATTCCAGAACCACCAGAGACATCCACGAAAACACTTTTCCACCGCCGCAACCTTCTGTTCCTGTGAGATCCCATCTTGGGGCCTTTTCAGGCATCCCGCCGGAGGGGGTATCGATCACGGAGGGCTTCTACATCAACTCCATTGCCCTTCCGATGATGCGTGAGTAGTTTACCTCAGACCTACGGGTCCATAGCTAGTAGCTAGATGGCTTCTTCTCTCTCTTTGATTCTCAATACAACGTTCTCCTTGATGTTCTTGGAGATCTATCCGATGTAATCTTCTTTTGCGGTGTGTTTGTCGAGATCCGATGAATTGTGGATTTATGATCAGCTTATCTATGAATATTATTTGAATCTTCTCTGAATTCTTTTATGCATGATTTAATATCTTTGTATTTCTCTTCGAATTATCGGTTTGGTTTGGCCAACTAGATTGGTTTTTCTTGCAATGGGAGAGGTGCTTAGCTTTGGGTTCAATCTTGCGTGATTTCACCCAGTGACAAAGTAGGGGTAGTGAGACACGTATTGTATTGTATTGTATTGTATTGTTGCCATCGAGGATAAAAAGATGGGGTTTTCATCATATTGCTTGAGTTAATTCATCTACATCATGTCATCTTACTTAAGGCGTTACTCCGTTCTTTATGAACTTAATACTCTAGATGCATGCTGGATAGCGGTCGATGTGTGGAGTAATAGTAGTAGATGCAGGCAGGAGTCGGTCTACTTGACACGGACGTGATGCCTATATGCATAATCATTGCCTTGGATATCGTCATAACTTTGCGCTTTTCTATCAATTGCTCGACAATAATTTGTTCACCCACCGTATTATTTGCCTTCATGAGAGAAGCCACTAGTGAAACCTATGGGCCCCGGGTCTATTTTCCATCATAATACTTTCCGATCTACTATTTTTGAACATAATACTTTCCGATCTACTATTTTCCATCATATTACTTTCCGATCTACTATTTTGCAATCTTTTATTTTCAGATCTATATACCAAAAAACCCAAAAATATTTTATCTTTTGTTTATCCATCTCTATCAGATCTCGCTTTTGCAATTGACCGTGAAGGGATTGACAACCCCTTTATCGCATTGGGTGCAAGTGTTTGATTGTTTGTCCAGGTGTTGGTGATTTGTGCGTTCTTCTCCTACTGGATTGATACCTTGGTTCTTAACTAAGGGAAATACTTACCTCTACTGTGCTGCATCACCCTTTCCTCTTCAAGGGAAAAACCAACACAAGCTCAAGAAGTAGCAGGGACGACCACGTTGCACAAAGAGCAGAAGCAATGGGGGATGGCATGGCGATGGACTCCTTCTCTTTTACCTAGGTTTGAGCCGCTTTGCAGCATAAAACCCTACTCCTGCTTTGATGGATTAATCTGGAGGTGGAAGAAGGATCGACATGCTCTAGCCCGGCAAGGATGCCTTGGGGAAAGCAATGTGAGCTAACAAAATGCTGGGGGTCGAAGTGTCCGAACCCCTTGCTAAATTGCCTCAGGCCTCCTTTTATAGGCTGAGGGGCAACCACACTGGCAAAACAGCCATTTCGGTGTGATTCGATAGCTAATAGTGCCATCATACCTAACTCTGGCAGTAAGGACAAAGTGCATTAAATGCACTGCTAGGTGTCGTGTCGAGGGCGAATCCCGGCAAGCCTGTCACGCCGCTGATCTGCCTCTTCTTATCAGCTTGACTCGCCTCCTGGACGGGTGTCAAAAAAAGCTAATCTCTTCTCCTTGATGCTGCCACGTGCTCGAGAGGGTACACCTGGTTGCTTAACACCTTGACACCGAATGGATGAGTGACTTGGGTGTGATGAGGTGGAGTGGTGGCGTCTTGGTGGGGATTCCTCGGTGAAAGAGCTTGGGGGCCTTAGCCCCTGGCGGCCCCGGCAGGCCTGCCGGGACAAACCTGGACTTGTCCTCGGGGCGGCCTCGACCTAGCCAGGCTCTCTTGCCCGGCAAGGGAGGCCTTCCCAAGGTGATATCTTGTTGTCTTGTTCTTCTTGATTTGCTTTGGGAAAGAGGTGGTTCGCCTAAAAGCTCTGCCGATCTGTGCATAGGTCAGGGGGAAACAAACATCCCTGTTTGTGTACACCGATAGCAAGCGATCCGGATAAAGCCCTTTGAGCCAAAAATAAAATAGCATCGCTCGCACTCGAAGCACTATCCGAGGCTCTTGCAGCCGAGGAATTGACTACACTCCGCACAACGGTCGACATGGACGACATGGTCCTCAATAAAAGGTCCAAATATTTGTCGTTCAAACCAGCTGACGAAATAGTCAAATTCCAAGCGCATCCAATGGATCCCAACAAAACATCATCCATTGGAGCCCAGCTGGATCCCACAGTCGATGAAGCGCTACGTACTTTTCTGCGCGAGAATTGGGATATATTTGCCTAGCACCCTTTGGACATGCCAGGAATCCCACGAAGACTGGCGGAACATGGCTTGAACATAATAAAGGGCTTCAAACCAGTTAAACATGCACTGCACCAATTTTGTGAACCCAAACATCAAGCCATGGGGGAAGAATTAGCAAAGTTACAGGAAGTCGGATTCATCCGTGAAATCAAACACCCCGAGTGGTTGGCAAATCTGGTCATGGTACCCAAGAAGGATAAATCCTAGTGGCTATTCATCGATTTCAAAGACTTAAATAAAGCCTGCCCTAAGGATCCCTTCCCCTTACCCCGGATAGACCAGATCATCGACGCCACCACCGGACATGACTCATTATGCTTCCTCGACACTTACTCCAGATACCATCAAATCAAGATGAAGGAGTCTGACCAAGCTGCAACTGCGTTCATCACCCCCTACGGGCCATTCTGCTTCAACACGATGACCTTCGGGTTAAAGAATGCAGGTTCCACATACCAACGCATGATTCAAACATGCCTCGAAAACCAAATCAGAAAAATAGTCGAAGCATATGTAGACGACGTGGTCATTAAAACCAAACATGTCAGCCAGTTAGTGGACGACCTCCGCCAGACCTTTGATAATTTACGGACTTATGACATAGGGCTCAACCCAGACAAATGCATCTTCAGGGTTCCCACCGGAAAACTACTCGGATTTATCATCTCCCACAGAGGGATCGAGGCCAATCCGGCTAAAATCCGAGCCTTGTCCCAGCTAGCAATACCGATGGAGCTTAAACACATCCAGAAGCTGGCAGGCTGTGTGGCAGCCCTGAGCCGCTTCATCTCCCGCCTTGGTGAAAAGGCACTGCGACTCTACAGATTGCTTAAAAAGACCAAAAACCTCGAGTGGACCAATGAGGCAACCGCCGCACTGGAAGAAATAGAAACTATACTGGTAGCCAACCCCATACTAGCTACAATCGGCATTGGTGAACCCATGTTATTATACATCTCGGCCACAAATCAAGTGATGAGCGTGGTACTCGTGGTAGAACGAGAAGCGGAGGGCAACAAATTCTGGGTACAGAAGCCATTCTACTATGTATCAGAAGTGCTTACCCCGTGCAAGTCTTGGTATCCGCATTACCAGAAGATAGCCTATACAGTTTTTATGGCATCCGGAAAACTCCGACACTACTTTCAAGAGTGTTCGGTAACAGTGGCATCCGAGGTACCCTTGAATGACATCATTAATAATGGGACGCCACGGGTCGTATTGCCAAATGGGCCATAGAGCTCCTTCCCTTCGAAATTGTGTAAAAACCATGCCGAGCTATCAAATCTCAGGTGTTGGCCGATTTCCTGGCCGATTGGACAGAAGCCGAGCTCCCCCAGTAATATACTACATTTTCACATTGGAAAATGTACTTCGGCGGCTCTAAAATGTTAGTCTAACTGGGTCTGGGGTGATCCTTACATCCCCCATGGGAGATAACATTCAGTACATCCTACAGATCATGTACACGGACTCTAACAATGCAACCGAATACTAGGCCCTGTTGCACGGTCTTCGGATGGCGACATTAATGGGAGTACAGTGGCTCGAGGTGCGGGGAGACTCGAACCTTGCCATCTCCCAAGTCAATGGCAAATTCGATGCCAAAGACCCAAAAATGGGGGCATATAGAAATGTCGTCCTTAAAATATCAGCCCGATTTGAATGGTTAGAATTTCACCATGTCTCTAGAAACTGTAACCAAGCTGCGGATGTCCTCGCCCGCATGGGTGCTAAACATGACCCAGTCCCTAAGAACACCTTCTTGGAACGGCTCTTCAAGCCATCCGTGGTGTGGCAAGACGGGGACAATGGTGCGATAGCCAATGGGCCAGAGCAGATCATCCCTCTAGAAATTGAGCCAGACGACGACATCATCGGCGGCTCAGCACTCGAAGAAACACCTTTGGCTCATGATGTTATGGCCGTAATCGGACCACGGACTGAGCCCTTCCTTGCCTCTCTTCTACGACAAGAGCTCCCCGACGATCAGACCGAGGCACGGCGCATAGTCCGGCAATCTAAAGCCTATAAGGTCCACGAGGGTGAGCTGTATAAGAAAAGCACTACTGGACTCCTCCAAAGATGCATATCCGATGACGAGTGGCAGCAACTACTGGCTGAGATACACGCTGGCATGGTCGGCCACCACGTAGCAGCTCGGGCTTTGGTAAGCAAGCCTTCCGAGCAGGGTTTTTCTGGCCCACTGCTCGCGCGGACGCAAGTACTTTAGTCCAACACTGTGTTGGTGCGAGCTTTTTGAGAATCAAAGTCGTATGCCCCCCACAGCTCTCCGGACAATACCGATCACCTGGCCGTTTGCGGTCTAGAGGCTCGACATGGTTGGACCACTTAAAGGGGGATCCAAGAAAAAGAAATACTTACTAGTTATGGTCGATAAATTCACTAAATGGATCGAGGCAAAATCAGTAAATTTAGCCGAATCCGAACTAGTTGTCAACTTCATATCCGGGATGGTGCACCGTTATGGTGTTCCCCATAGCATAATCCCGGACAATTGATCCAATTTTACAGCCCAGGAAGTCAAAGACTGGTGCGCTAAGATGGGCATCAAGCTCGACTATGCTTCGGTATATCACCCACAGACCAATGGATAGGTTGAACGAACCAACGGACTCATCATGAGTGGCATAAAGCCCCATCTGGTTCGTTCCCTGAAGGAATCTGATTGCCACTGGGTAGAGGAACTCGATTCCGTATTATGGGCACTGCGCACCTCCCCCAACCAGTCAATGGGATAGACACCCTTTTTTATGGTATACGGTGCGGAAGCAGTCCTCCCATGCGATCTCATCCATGACGCGCTGCGCATGTATGAAGAAAAGGAAGCCAAGTTGGATCGGCAAGATGACCTAGATGCCCTGGAAGGAGAGCGCAACATAGCTCGGGCTCGCTCTACATTCTATCAACAGCACGCCCGGCGCTACCAGAGCAGGGAAGTTCGGGCAAAGGCATACAACATGGGCGAACTAGTCCTCCGCCTCCCTGACAAGCAGAATCACAAGCTCTCGCCCAAATGGGAGGGTCCTTTCATAATCGATGAAGTACTAGCAGGAGGAGCATATCGTCTTCGCAATCCAGCGGAAGATCGCCTCGAACCAAACCCATGGAACGCAGCTCGGCTTCGGCGCTTCTACGGCTAGTCCAGTATCGTCACCTTCACATGTAATACCCAGATCTACCTGGGGGCTCCTTTCAAGAAGCCAATCAATATAACTTTCGTGCATGAATTCGTAGTCATGTTTGCACCCTTCCCGTACCTTTAAAGCCATCATATGCACCAATTTGACTTAAGTTTTTGCCAAGCTGGGTTGCCTGGCTCCTGTGCTTACCCCCTACGTTCCCAATTGTTCGGCTAGGGGGTAAAGGGAGCACCTCTACGATTGCTACGACCGGGTCAGCCGTGTATGTACCTCAGACGGGTGAAGCCAAAAGCTAGCGTTCTTAAGAAAATAATGGTCGGCCACCAGGGAAGTGAAAATAATTAGGTGTTCACCACCAACTACTCCGGTTTGGTTCCCAAGATAATAAAAAATGACCGCATACTATCGGTATTCGAACGCCACGTGTATGATCAACATGATGGCCCCGAAGAAAGGAACCCTTGGAGGAACTATTTTCTTCGGAAGATGTTTCTAACGTTTAAAAAGTAATATAACACAATTCTCCGCGCGCGCTTTTGTCTGTTCACACCAAATGGCCGGATTGCCTGGTTACCCGAAGTGATTTCCTCTTTTCAGGTCACATAGTACGGAACACTCCCTGACCACTGGTCAGAGAAGCGGAAGCTGATGGCCGGTTAAGACAGCGTTTTACAATACGGATCGAGAAAGCTTTATGTAAAGTACATAGATACATAGAATCGAGCACCCTACTCCTTGTCAATACTATCTATCAAGCTATCGAGGGCACAGTCCTCTTGGGAGTACCGAGCAGCAGGAATAACTTGGTCGTACACCAGGCGAACTGGTATCTCTTGCTCGTCCGGCCCCACTGGCCCAACTCGAGCCATATGATTTGGTTCGAGTTTGGTAAACCGGGTCTTCACCATCGCCCAAGCCTCGCGCGCTCCCTCTCGACAAGCCGATATCTTCCATAGCTCAAAACGAAGCCGCACTCCTTTAAAGCGATTGGCCAATTTGGCCATGCCGTCCGGAGGTGTCTCTGTCGGCCATAATGCCTTAACCATACTTTTCATGGCCTTCTGAGCTCTCTCGTGCACAATGGACAGCTCCTTCAAAAGGTTCCCTCCAAATGAGTTGACCTCTTCTTTGGGACGCCCCGCCAGGAGACCTAGCACAAGGCACAACATGTCCTTTACATTAAAATGCTGCGAGTATCTACGCGCACGTAAGTCTAATTATCACTTACCAAACATGTCGCCTTTCAATCTCTGGTTCTCCACATGGGCTTGTGCCAGCTAAGATTTTAAACTCTTGATTTCTTTGGCCTGTTGCTGGTTTTCCGCCTTTAGTTTGTTCTTTTCCTCATGACTTTGTGTCAGTACCCGGCGGCCACCCTCCCCCTGCGACTCGGCATACCTCTGAGATTCTTTGGCCGCGTCCAGGTCCTTCTGTAGTTGACTTATGGATTCAAATGCTATAAGGGAAGCCTGTGTTAAAAAAGGTACCTTCAATAATTAAAGCATTCTAAAGCTTTCTTCCTCACCATGAGCTTCGCTGGTGAATTTCTTGATCGCCTCGAGTTCGGCTTTCACATCAACCAACTGTGTTTGGCTCAGCTTAAGGTCCTCGGATAAATTCTTATTTTGTTCCGTCGTTGCCTACGAAATATAAACAATACATATAATTACAGATCCTTAACTCGGCCATCCCGCCCAAATCACGGCTCGGGGGCTACTGGGTTAGGATTTATGATCGGTTTTTAAAAAGAACCAATCTCGTACCTGCATATTGGCGGACAAGAGGTTGTCAATCCCCTCAAGCCATGTTCGGGCTGCTCCGAGGTATGCATCCACCAAATTAAACACATTGAAATCTTGATTGGAAAAGGCGATGTGACGCAAGGATTCCCTCCGCCGACGATGATTCATCACACTTTTGACTTCGGAATTAGTAACCGAAACATCCTCTGGATCCTCCAAAGGCGGGTCTACTGCAGCACCTCCCGTATTGACCCCAGCTCATGCCGAAGACCCAGGATTGCGACTACACCTTGACACCTCCTGGACGTCTTCGGTTGGTGGTGGTGGTGCTCTTCTTCTGCGGGTCTCAGTAAATGTCAAAAAGAGATCGTGGTGGCAACATTAGCAATGACTTCGGATACACTACCTTTGGGTCGGGGGTGAGGCCGATGCAATTCCCGCAGCAGCCTTACACTTGGACGTTCCGTTGTTAGCCGATGCCGGCGCGTTTGGCGCCGCTCCCGTTGGTGTTCGGCGCGTAGTGCAGCGACCCTTGGGAATAGAAGTCAGCACACTCGTAGTAGCACGAGGCAAACGCCCCGTTCGGGAAGAGGCCTTCTTGCTAATTACAACGAAAGAAGGGAGGGCCCCAGGGTGATTGTAGCGCCCAAGATGCGATTCTATCCCAATAACATGATGAATTCATGATTGGGGCACAATCGCATTTCGAGCGCATAGCAAGGTGGATATCATTACAACATACCATGTACTGAATAGATGAGAATACAAAATAAAGGCTTACACTCGCCATAAGCTACAACATGAATACAACAGTTCATCAATACATAGCAATCATCATACAGAAGAGCAGGATCCGACTACGGATGAAACCAAACAAAAAAGAAGAACGACATCCACCCTGCTAATCCCAGGTTCCCGACCTGGAACCTATCCCTTGATCGAAGAAGAAGCAGAAGAACTCCAAAACAAGCAGGCATCGCTCTCACGCTAGATCATCGCTTTACCTATACCTGCAACTGTTTTTGTAGTAAACTATGAGCCACGAGGACTCAGCAATCCCATTACCACGGGTATCAAGACTAGCAAAGCTTAATGGGTATGGAGTGGATAAGTGGTGAGGTTGCAGCAGCACTAAGCATTATATGGTGGCTAACTTACGAGTACAAGAATAAGATGAGAAACTACGCAAACGGTCGCAAACTAGTAATGATCAAGAAGTGATCCTGAACTACTTACGTTCAAACATAACCCCACCGTGTTCTCTTCTCCAACTCACTCGAAAAAAGACGGTCACGGTTACGCACGCGGTTGGTGTATTTTAATTTGGATCTGGTGTAAAGTTCTCTACAACAGGATATTAAAAATTCCCATCTGCAACATAACCGCGGGCACGGCTTTCGAAAGTTTAAACACTGCAGGGGTGTCCCAACTTAGTCCATGACAAACTCTCACGATCATCGGAGGCAAATCTCCATCTTGGGGACAACCCGATCAAACTCGGAATCCCGGTGCACAAGACATTTCGACAATGGTAAAACAAAACCAGCAAGACCTCCCGACGTGCTGACACCCTGATAGGAGCAGCGCGTATCTCATCTCAGGCCACGATCGGATGGGACAAGCTACGAGTAAAACCAGATCTTGAGTTTCCCCATGGTGGCCCCGCAGGTTGCCCAGTTTGGACCAACACTCATGAGGAGCACTGACCCGGGTTGTTAATTAAGAGTCCTCAGGTGCTAGCTGGTCCCTATGCAAGTTTTAGTTGTTATTAGGCACATGGTAAAACCAATGTTGGGCCTTGCTGGAAGAGTCTTATTCAAAGCATACTGTCAAGGGGGGCCCATAAACCCCGACCGTGTTAGGAACGCAAAATTCAAGGAACATAACACCGGTATGACGGAAACTAAGGCGGCAAGAATGGAACAAAACACCAAGCAAAAGGCTAAGCCTTCCACCCTTTACCAAGTATATAGATGCATTAATTAAATAAGAGAAATTGTGATATCCTATGATATCCATGTCCCAACATGGAACAACCTGCAACTGCACCTGCAACTCACAACGCTATTAGAGGGGCTGAGCAAAGCGGTAACATAGCCAAACAATGGTTTGCTAGGATGGTGGAAACGGTTAGAGGCAATCATGGCAATTGGGGAGGCTTGATAACAAGTGGTAGGTAGCGCGACATAGCGATAGCATCGAGACAACTAGCAAAGCAAAGATAGTAGTGGTATCCAGGATAATGATCATCTTGCCTGAAATCCCGCTAGGAAGAAGACCGAAGCCATGAAGAGACGAAAGGCGTAGTCGAACGAATCCTCACAATCGCAACATAACCGGAACTATCAAGGAGAAGCGGAACCGAAAAGAAGCAAACAACATGGTAAACACACTAGCATAAACATGACATGATGCACAACCAAGTATGATGCATGTCCGGTTTAAAGAGGCATGGCATGGCAAAGTGCACAAACAATACTACAAGTTAAGTGGAGCTCAATATGCAACGAGTTGCATATTGACGAAACACCACATTCAAATTATTTAGTTCACTCTCGGTTATCTACCCATCAATATTAAATGTTGGTTAACATGGCAAGAGGTGAAGCATAATAAAACTACCTATCTAGGCAAGTTTAAATGAGGCCGGAAACAACAAACAACAATTCCGGTAAGTCCCCACATGTCATTTAGCAATTTAATGCAAACAACAATTTTAAACATTTTAAATGTTGTTATCATGATGCGGATGACATATACAAGTTTATGCAATTTTATGAAAATATTGACATGAGCATGTTATGAAGCATTTGGTCACCATGGCGGAACGAAAGGGGTGCCACAACAACTCGTCGAGATGTCAGTTCAAAAGAAAGTATGGATGTACGAAACATGCAAAAGATGGTGGGGTGATCCCGGTTACCGGGTTCCCACTGGTCGATGGCATGGCAAACGAGGAGGAACGTGCAATGACAACTCGGACACAGTGCAAACACGAGCATCTCATACAACACACATGCATTTGTCCATGGGCGTCGTCTCGGGGTTATACCTTCGAAGCATGTGTTTTGAAGTGGATCGAGTTCGTAGAGGGTAGTAGTCGTTCACGGAAGTCATGGAAGTAGTGGTACATGTTCGTTTCAGAGAGGTACTTGACGGATTCGAATCCCTTCGGGGTTGTCGTGGTACTTGGGGTCTTCGGACTTGCCGGTCTCGTCAACTCGAAGGGGTACTTGGCGTTTTGCAGTTCCATATCCAGGGTCGTCACATAGTCGTTCTCGACGATGGAGTCGACCTTGACGTATCCAGGGATTCGGGCATCATGGTAATTGGCGAGTCCGCGTAGTCGTACATGGGTCGTAGTGGTACGCACTCGTTCTGTAGTCGAACTTGAGGTGGTCTTGGCGAACCGTGAGGGAGTCAACAGGCCGGTGGTGTAGTGGGAAGCAGCCGGAGGTGCACGAAGGCAGCGAAGAAACGTGGTGCTCGTGGTACTGGTTGTGACCCATGTGGACAAGGAAGACGCGATCAACGGGTGAAGCGGGACATGGCTCTGGTCGTCGTCCTCGAGTGCTCGCAGAAGCAGGGATGCGATGCGGTGAAGAGGTCGGGCGCGCCGGCAAGGACGGGCAGCTGGGCCATTGAGGAAGCAGCACGGCCGGGCCTTGGCGTGCTAAGGCTGCTGGCGGCCTGAGTGAGTGACGCAGAGGAGGGCTCGAAGCGAAGCAGGGGCGGTGGTGTGGAGCTTGACGGCGGGGACTTGAAGCGTGGCTCCGACAGCGCCGGGAACGGCGAAGACGGGTGGATCCTGGTCGGCCAGCGCCAGATCCAGGCAAACGGCAGCGCGAACGGAGCTCAGGGGCGGAGGAGCTTGGGTGTGGGATGGCGGCCTGGTGGCGTTGGCGCTCCTGTGGGCGACGAGGAGGAGGCAGAGGGGAATGGGACGAAGCAGAGGGGGTCCGCGGTCGTGCTCCAGCGGCCTTGATCGCCGGCATTGCTTCTAGCAGGGGTGCGCGCCATGGGGATCGGGAGCGAGCGCTCCTCCTGGCCCTGGCTGTGTGCGTGCATGTGTTAGTGGCAGCGCTGGATGGATCGAGCAGGGGAGCGAGAGGGGGGGGTTCGATCGGGCTAGGGTTATAGAGAGTTTAGGTGGGCTGCGGGGGATGGTTGGGCCGGCCTGGTTGGTTAGGCCCAAGATGCCTGGCTGGGCTCTCTCTCTCTCCCTCATATTCTTTAGCAGAAAAGAATTAGAGAGAAGAAAAATAAAAAGAGGGTTAGGGAAAGAATTTGAGCATGCGGATAATTTTCCCGGACTCATAAAAATGACCTTGATCCAAGAAAAATAGAAAGTGAGCATGGGCGTGAAGTTGAATTCAACCTCATTTGAATTTAATTCAAATGAGTGTGAGAAAGAAGTGGGTATTCGATAGGTCCAAAAATGTTGAGAATTTTGGAGGAGCCTTGATAAATGGAGAAAGAATTATGGAGAAAGTTTGGAGAACAAACATGAAGCAAAAGGCATGAGAATTAAATTGCAAGTGGGTTGCGGTTAATTCAAACTAATGGAATATTTATTATAGCTCCCTAAATATCGAGAGGATATGTTATAAAGAGAAATCACCATGTGAATTCCCTCGATTTAAATGGATCAAAGATCCATGCAATTTATTCGAGTTTTGAAACGGTTGCAAAATTAATGGCATGATGACATCATGCAATGCAACAATCAAAAACAAATCACACGACGAAACTCAAAATACATGGAAGCCATCTGGAGCGTCGGTCTCGGGGTGTCACAACACTCCCCCACTTACAAGAGATCTCGCCCCGAGATCTAAGGATGACAAACAGAAGAGGAAGAGAAGAGGTAAAACTAAGTTGCTTCTTCGATAAACGAGTAAAACCACAAACATTGAGAGGTTGAACAACTTGAACGAAAGAATATAACGGAGATGAACACGAATGAAAGCACCCTGTTAGTCAAGAGGAACAAGGAAGACAATGAGAACCAAGAGCTCAAGGGACAAGATAGATTTTGAAAACACTCTGGTTAAAACGAGATAGACAAGGGATAATTCGGGCAGCACTTCAGAATGCAAGATGAAGAATGCTTGAAGTCCTCCAACAGAATCTTGAAGAACACCTCGGGAATGAATTAAATCTTTAATGAACCACCATGTAGAGCCTCCATGAAGAACTCCGGTAATAAAAGAATGATCCAATGGAAGGAAAGTTGAAAAGAACAAGATGAAGCCTTGCAATGATTTAGATGAAGCTTTGCGATGAGACAATTGAGAGAGCTTGGAACTCTGGAAAGGAAAAGATGAAGCATCTCAAACCGAGAATAAGATATGATGAACAAACTCCAAAGGAAGGAATTGAATTATCTTGAAGAAACAAGAATAAGAATTATGTCATGCTTACCCTTCATCAACTTAAATTGATGATAAGCAACAAATTTGGCATGCCACTTATTCTTCATGAAAAGATTGATGGGAGATATAGCTCAAACTTGCAGGTCTTCAATGAACCACCGGTATCTTTTTGAAGGAACGAATGAAATGGTGTGATTACAAAGGAAGATGAATCTTGAACGAACCACCATATAAATTGAAACGAATGAAGAAAAGAGAATGAATCACCAGGAAGAATTAGAAAATGAATAAAGATACTTGAGGAAATTTAGATACAAGAGAACGAAGAGATCACGAGCTGGCTAGAGAATACTTGAACGAGGCACCGGCAAGAATGGGAAAACGAGAGCAGAAAGTTGAAAATGACGAATTCTTCTGCAATGATAGCCTTTGGAGGATCAAAAATGGAAAGAACTCATGAAATGCTTTGGATGGGTATGAAACGAATTCTCACAATCAAAAACAATTATGAGGATGGCATGAAGCTAGAACCATGAATCTTCAAGAGAACGGACAAGGATTTAAGAGAAACTCTTCTTCGATCTTCAACATTGAGAATGACGACAAGGAACACCACCAAAAATTGTTGAGACACTCCGGAACAATGACGAATATAATGTTGAGCCAAAGATGAAAAGAATCTGAAAGCGATCTTGGAGAAGGCAATTGACTGATGAGAATTCATTCTTACATCAAACTTCGAAAAGCATTAGAGAATCACTCTGGAAAATTAGAAGAGTCAGGTAAGATCCTGGGAAAGGACCTGTGGGTTAGGGCCCACTCAAGAGAAATAGCGTTGAACAATTGATTGAAAGGGGAGATTGCACCGGTTGAATTAAATGGCTTGAATGAGATAACAACCTCAAAATAGCTTGAACGGATTAAGAATTGAAACACGAATCTTATGAGATATCTACAGCACTCCGGAGAAGAAAAATAGAGGGAGGTGAATGATTAAGAGATGCACCGGCATGAGAAAGCATTTACCAAAAGAAAAGGGATATGATCAACACTGGAAGCTTGAATTTAGTCCACCGGAAAAGAAAGGAGAACGAAGAATGATAAACTTGTAGCTCCTGAGTATCTTCATGAGAATCACCGGGTGAGAACATTGAAGGAAAAGAATGAAGAGACTTCACATCAAAATGGATACTTGATTAAGGAATCTGAGTCCTTGAAGAAAAAGGGTGGGATGGTGGGGAAAAAAACAAATGCAACTTGGGACGGATGGAACGAACACCATTGAGAAAACTTAGAATTGGTCTTGCGAATGTTGAAATGATCGGATCCAGTTGAAGAGAAGCACGCCGGTTGAAAAGAAATGACATGACCATTATGCATGATCAAAAGGATTAGCACTCCCATAGAAACATGAGAACACCATTTATCAAAGGTATGGATCAACACTTGACATCGAAGCAACTCGAATACCACAACCAAAACAAAACATAGGATTTGGCTTGGAAAATAAGCCGGAACAAACATATGATAGAGATTTTGTCCGAAGTTTTCATGGTCGGGCCCACCCGGGCTCGATCACAAGGCAGTGCACATGACATATGAAGCGTGCCCCAGCCATAGCAAAGCTACACATGGCTCTTTAAGACACAACGAGACCACTGTAAAACCAACCGTGGACAGGCGGACCACTAGACATCGAACCCCAATCTCATATCATGCATCTGTCGAAAAGATAACCTAGGTAACTACTTGAATTCCCACCTATGAACTCCCAAAACTTTCTGGTTATGCAATCTAGTGTTGGGGATACAGGGAGGCACAAATATCTCACACAACTAACAAATCCTACACTCCAACTGTATCCATCCGTCAACACATAACCAAGAAAACCTCGGAAATCATGTACCTCAGACCTTCGAAAGAACATCCCCTATACTAGCTGTGGCAATACATCTAGTCGCTCTCCCCAGTACTGGGTGGCGCCAAACTACTCTCACCACAAAGAGTATAGAAGCGTTTTCAATGTCGGCGTCCTCTGGTATTCCGAAACTGAAACGATAAGCACTGTGACAAAAACACCTTGGAGCTCAACTCCCCAGGACACTGCCACAACCCCTAAATGACAGGAGGCACCAAGACAAAATCCCCGTCACAATGATATCGGAACGATTCCACAATACCCGCGTGATCCTAAAAAAAAATTTGAGTGAAAAAGGATAGAAGAGTGGGAAAACACCTATGTCACGATTCCTCACAAGAGCGACGAAGGGGATAAGGAGTAAAAAGAATTCTACTCTCCGATATAACTAAGACTCATAATAGTTTTTTTCTAGACTCAATAACGGCAGCGGTTTGATCAATCAAGGCGGCTCCTAAGGTCGGTAAGGCTCTGATACCAACTTGTAGTGCCCAAGATGTGATTCTATCCCAATCACGTGATGAATTCATGATTGGGGCACAATCGCATTTCAAGCGCATAGCAAGGTGGATATCATTACAACATACCATATACTGAATAGATGAGAATACAAGATAAAGGCTTACACTTGACACAAGCTACAACATGAATACAACAGTTCATCAATACATAGGAATCATCATACAGAAGAGCAGCATCCGACTACGGATGAAACCAAATGAAAAAGAAGAACGACATCCACCTTGCTAATCCTAGGCTCCCGACCCGGAACCTATCCCTTGATCGAAGAAGAAGCAGAAGAACTCCAAAACAAGCAAGCATCACTCTCACGCTAGATCATCGCTTTACCTATACCTGCAACTGTTGTTGTAGTAAACTATGAGCCATGAGGACTCAGCAATCCCATTACCATTGGTATCAAGACTAGCAAAGCTTAATGGGTATGGAGTGGATAAGTGGTGAGGTTGCAGCAGCACTAAGCATTATATGGTGGCTAACTTACGAGTACAAGAATAAGATGAGAAACTACGCAAACGGTCGCAAACTAGTAATGATCAAGAAGTGATCCTGAACTACTTACGTTCAAACATAACCCCACCGTGTTCTCTTCTTGAACTCACTCAAAAAGAGACGGTCACGGTTACGCACGCGGTTGGTGTATTTTAATTCAGATCTGGTGTCAAGTTCTCTACAACCGAATATTAAAAATTCCCATCATCCACATAACCACGGGCATGACTTTTGAAAGTTTAAACCCTGCAGGGGTGTCCCAACTTAGTCCATGACAAACTCTCACGACCAGCGGAGGCAAATCTCCATCTTGGGGACAACCCGATCAAACTCGAAATCCCGGTGCACAAGACATTTCGACAATGGTAAAACAAAACCAGCAAGACCTCCCGACGTGCCGACACCCTGATAGGAGCCGCGCGTATCTCGTCTCAGGCCATGATCGGATGGGTCAAGCTACGAGTAAAATAAGGCTCGAGTTTCCCCGTGGTGGCCCCGCAGGTTACCCAGTTTGGACCAACACTCATGAGGAGCACTAGCCCAGGTTGTTAATTAAGAGTCCTCGGGTGCTAGCCGGTCCCTATGCAAGTTTTAGTTGTTATTAGGCAAATGGTAAAACCAATGTTGGGCCTTGCTGGAAGAGTTTTATTCAAAGCGAACGGTCAAGGGAGGCCCATAAACCCTAACCATGTTAGGAACGCAAAATTCAAGGAACATAACACTGGTATGACGGAAACTAAGGCGGCAAGAGTGGAACAAAACACCAAGCGAAAGGCTAAGCCTTCCACCCTTTACCAAGTATATAGATGCATTAATTAAATAAGAGATATTGTGATATCCCATGATATCCATGTCCCAACATGGAACAACCTGCATCTGCACCTACAACTAGCGACGCTATAAGAGGGGCTGAGCAAAGTGGTAACATAGCCAACCAACGGTTTGCTAGGATGGTGGAAAAGGTTAGAGGCTATAATGGCAATTGGGGAGGCTTGATAACAAGTTGTAGGTAGCGCGACATAGCGATAGCATCGAGACAACTAGCAAAGCAAAGATAGTAGTGGTATCCAGGATAATGATCATCTTGCCTGAAATCCCGCTAGGAAGAAGACCGAATCCATGAAGAGACGAAAGGCGTAGTCGAACGGATCCTCACAATCACAACGTAACCGGAACTATCAAGGGGAAGCGCAACCGGAAAGAAGCAAACAACATGGTAAACACACTAGCATAAACTTGACATGATGCACAACCAAGTATGATGCATGTCCGGTTTAAAGAGGCATGGCATGGCAAAGTGCACAAACAATACTACAAGTTAAGTGGAGCTCAATATGCAACGAGTTGCATATTGACGAAACACCACATTCAAATTATTTAGTTCACTCTCGGTTATTTACCCATCAATATTAAATGTTGGTTAACATGGCAAGAGGTGAAGCATAATAAAACTACCTATCTAGGCAAGTTTAAATGAGGCCAAAAACAACAAACAACAATTCCGGTAAATCCCCACATGTCATTTAGCAATTTAACGCAAATAACAATTTTGAACATTTTAAATGTTGTTATCATGATGCGGATGACATATACAAGTTTATGCAATTTTATGACAATGTTGACATGAGCATGTTATGAAGCATTTGGTCACCATGGCGGAACGAAAGGGGTGCCACGACAACTCATTGAGATGTCGGTGCAAAAGAATGTATGGATGTACGGAACATGCAAAAGATGGTGGGGTGATCCCGGTTACCGGGTTCCCATGGGTCGACGGCATGGCAAACGAGGTGGAACGTGCAATGACTACTCGGACACAGTGCAAACACGAGCATCTCATACAACACACATGCATTCGTCCATGGGCGTCGTCTCGGGGTTATACCTTCGAAGCGCGCGTTTCGAAGCAGATCGAGTTCATAGAGGGTAGTAGTCATTCACGGAAGTCATGGAAGTAGTGGTACATGTTCGTTTCAGAGAGGTACTTGACGGATTCGAATCTCTTCGGGGTTGTCGTGGTACTTGGGGTCTTCGGACTTGCCGGTCTCGTCAACTCGAAGGGGTACTTGGTGTTTTGTAGTTCCATATCCAGGGTTGTCACGTAGTCGTTCTCGACGATGGAGTCGACCTTGACGTATCCGGGGATTTGGGCGTCGTGGTACTTGGCAATTCCACGTAGTCGTACACGGGTCGTAGTGGTACGCATGCGTTCTGTAGTCGAACTTGAGGTGGTCTTGGTGAACCGTGACGGAGTCAATAGCTCGGTGGTGCAGCGGGAAGCAGCCGGAGGTGCACGAAGGCAGTGAAGAAACATGGTGCACGTGGTACTGGTTGTGCCCCATGTGGACGAGGAAGACACGGTCAACGGGCAAAGCGGGACATGGCTCTGGTCGTCGTCCTCGAGTGCTCGCAGAAGTAGGGAAGCGACGCGATGAAGAGGTCGGGCGCGCCGGCGAGGACGGGCAGCTGGGCCATCGAGGAAGCAGCATGGCCGGGCCTTGGCATGCTAAGGCTGCTGGCGGCCTCAGTGAGAGACGTAGAGGAGGGCTCGAAGCGAAGCAGGGCCGGAGGCGTGGAGCTTGACGGCGGGGACTTGAAGCGTGGCTCCGACAGCGCCAGGAACGGCGAAGACGGGAGGATCCTGGTCGGCCTGCGCTGGATCTGGGCAAACGGTAGCGCAAACGGAGCTCAGGGGCGGAGGAGCTTGGGTGCGGGACGGCGGCCTAGTGGCGTTGGCGCTCCTGCGGGCGACGAGGAGGAGGCAGAGGGGAACGGGACGAAGCAGAGGGGGTCGGCGGTCGTGCTCCTGCGGCCTCGGTCGCCGGCGGTGCTTCTAGCAGGGGCGTGCCATGGGGATCGGGCGCGGGCGCTCCTCCTGGCCCTGGCTATGTGCGTGCGTGTGTGAGTGGCAGCGCTGGATGGATCGAGCAGGGGGTGAGAGGGGGGTTCGATCGGGCTAGGGTTATAGAGAGTTTAGGTGGGCTGCGGGGGATGGTTGGGTTGGCCTGGTTGGTTAGGCCCAAGATGTCTGGCTGGGCTCTCTCTCTCTCTCTCTCCCTCATATTATTTACCTGAAAAGAATTAGAGAGAAGAAAAAGAAAGAGAGGATTAGGGAAAGAATTTGAGCATGCGGATAATTTTCTCGGACTCATAAAAATGAGCTTGATCCAAGAAAAATAGAAAGTGAGCATGGGCGTGAAGTTGAATTCAACCTCATTTGAATTTAATTCAAATGACTGTGAGAAAGAAGTGGGTATTCGATAGGTCCAAAAATGTTGAGAATTTTGGAGGAGCCTCGATAAATGAAGAAAGAATTATGGAGAAAGTTTGGAGAACAAACATGAAGCAAAAGGCATGAGAATTAAATTGCAAGTGGGTTGCGGTTAATTCCAAACTAATGGAATATTTATTATAGCTCCCTAAATATCGAGAGGATATGTTATAAAGAGAAATCACCATGTGAATTCCCTCGATTTAAATGGATCAAAGATCCATGCAATTTATTTGAGTTTTAAAACGGTTGCAAAATTAATGGCATGATGACATGATGCAATGCAACAAACAAACAAATCACACGACGAAACTCGGAATACATGGAAGGCATCTGGAGCGTCGGTCTCGGGGTGTCATAATGATCAATTGTGAGGGCCACCTTGGTACCGTCAAGGCTTTCCTGGTAAAATACCCCATCCTCAAAATTAATGGACGTCTCCGGATCATCATGAAATCCCGGGTCATCGCCATGAGAATGGCTCTCCGGTTGAGGAGAGGGGTAGCTGATGGATTCAATCTGGTGCATACAATTCTGTTCGAAAAAATAATTTATCTAGTGAGAATACGGATGAGATTTTTGAACTATGAAATGAAGGGTTAAACTTACCCATTCTATGGGTTTATAGCTGTCGTAACCCTCCCTGTTCTTCAAACGGGCAAACTCTTCTTTTTCCCCTTTGAAGAGATCGGCTAGTATGGCAGCCATGGCCACCTGGTTGTCCGGCCCTTGTCGCTTGTATCGGGTCACGTTGCTTGTCCCGTTATAACACCATAGAGGATGCATCCTCTGTTGAAGGGGCTGTACGCACCGAGCTATGGCAGCGGCCATCACGTCAATCATGGTCAACTGGCTGTGGGTCAGTAGCCGAACCTTGGCAGCCATGAGTAGCACCTCGGCACTATCTTTTTGGGAGGGGCTCTTGGGCCGCTAGTTGTACCACTTCTTCAAAGGAGCACTCGAGTATTCGGGCAGCCCCCTCCGAACTGGATCGGATAGGGGGACGTCTTTGATATAAAACCATTCCGAGGTCCATTCTTTGGAATCCTTCTTCGGGGTCCCGATGGGATACCCCGTTCCGGCTATACGACATACCTCGGCTCTGCCTACTTCAAAAATTGACCCCCCACGGGTACAGGGGGCTAGACAAAAATACTTCCTCCACAACTTGAAGTGGGCCTCACAGCCCAAGAACATCTCGCAAAGGGAAACAAAGCCAGAGATGTGCAGTATGGACCCAGGGGTGAGGTAGTGGAGCTGGATCCCATAAAATTTGAGCAAGCCCCGCAGGAAGGGGTGAATGGGGAAGCCTAGGCCTCATAGAAGGAAAGGCACGAAACATACCTTCTCTTCCCTGCTTGGAGTAGGGAAGTTCACTGCGAAGGCCTCGCCGTTCACGGAAATCAATCCGGCACGGACAGGAACGAGATCTACCGTGGGGAGATATCCTTGTGTTTGGAGATTGCTCAGCTTGAGGCGTGAAACTATGCAGCTCGCCCAGTCAGCCGGGAGAGGCCCATGAGAGTGTGCGATGAACCTAGGGCCCTAGTCATTTGATCTGAGATTTATTTGGGATGGTCTTGGTTTCTTTCGTGGGGATGGATTAACCACCCGCCGCGCTCCTGATCTATTAAATAGGTACGCCTTCTGGTCCTGGATGGGGTTTTCTTTAAAAGAACGCTAGATTGTTCGCATTCTAAAGGGCGCACTCAAATCGAAGGGTTTCTTTAACCCCCGATAAAGATTAATACTGGGGGTCCCACTATCACTTGACGGATTAGGAGGTCATCAGCGGCCGAACTACAAAAGCGGTCAAACATGGAAAGGATGAAGAACTCGCCCCGCAAGCCGAAGACTTTGGACGCGCAAGACGGCTGGTGATTATAAGCTCCGGTGTTGGAGTCCGGTTCGGGGGCTACTGAGGGAGTCCTGGACTAGGGGGTCCTTGGGCTGCCGACCAAACTCTCATGGGCTGGATAGTCGGGCCGCATTGCAGCTGCTGGAAGGCCGGACTATTGTACAGCATCGTACCTGGACAGGAGACCTTGATGTGTACTCCAAGACAAGGCTAAAGACTTAGCATGTTTGTCCTCTTATTGTAACCGACCATATGTAAATGCTAGCACCCTAGGTGTCTATATAAACCAGAGGGTTTAGTCCGTAGAGGCTAGAACAACCATCATCCTATTAGTTTAGGGTTTAGTTCATTTGATCTCGTGGTAGATCGACTCTGTAATCCTCATATACACAAGCAATATAATCAAGCAAGACGTAGGGTTTTACCTCTTAGAGAGGGCCGGAACCTGGGTAAACATCATGTCCCTAGTCCCCTATTCCCCATTGATCCAAGATCCACAGCTCGGGACCCCCTACCCGAGATCCGTCGGTTTTGACACCGACAAGGACCCTCAAGCTTCCCCAGTGCGGAACGGCACACCCGAAGGACATACCAAGGACTTAGATCCCGACGACCTCTTTGAAGGGGCCAATGACAACTACATGCCGGAATCCAAGGAAGATGAGAGCCTCGGCACGGAGGACTATGTCGTCCCTGAAGACCCTTTTGATCCAGAGCGCTTCCGGCGGTGCCTTATTGCCACGACTAGGAGCATGAAGAGCAAGCAGCACCAGCTGCAAGCCAACATCGACACACTAAATGAAAAGTGGGTTGAAGTGCTCTCCTCTGAGCAAGATATGGAATACCGGTGCCGTAGTGCGCCCAAATCATACCCATGTAGGCGTCTGCTGCCATAGTTCGATGAGGAGCTAGCCGCCGATGAGCCCGACTGACCCCCTAGAGGTCGGGACAGGCCAATGCGGGAAAACCCCAACACTCGGCCACCTCCCCGCCATTTTGGCAAGGATCCCATGGACTACTTAGACCCTTGCGACGTTCGACATCACATCAAGGAAAACAAGGCACCTCCTTGGTCCATCTACGGATCCAGAGGACGCGCGCCTGCCAGGGAGGACGGCTACAGCACCTGGATGGACAGGAATGGCCGCGCCCGAGATCAAGCCTACACATGGCTCTCACCCGACCTCTGACGGGACACCATCTGATTCCGAGGTCCAGCGCACCCCATCTATTTCACATATAGGGTAATGGAACATCAATTCCCCGAAGGATTTAAGCCCATCAATATAGAATCAAACGATGGCACTACCGATCTAGCAGTATGGATCGAGGACTTCCTTCTCCATATACACATGGCCAACGGAGACGATCTCCACGCCATTAAATATTTGCCGCTCAAGCTAAATGGGCCAGCTAGGCATTGGCTTAACAGCCTACCTCCTCATTCTATTGGCAGCTGGGAGGCCCTCAAGGATGCTTTTCGGGCAAACTTCCAGGGCATGTATGTCCAACCTCCGGACGCTGATGACCTCAGCTGTGTCACCCAGCAGCCAGACAAATCAGCCAGGAAGTTCTGGAATAGGTTCCTCGACAAGAAGAACCAGATCATAGATTGCTCTGAGACCGAGGCCATCGCCGCATTCAAGAACAATATCAGAGATGATTGGCTAGCCCGCCAGCTCGGCCAGGATAAGCCGAGGACTATGGCAGCCCTGACTTCATTGATGACTCACTTTTGTGCGGGAGAGGGCAGTTGGCTCACCCGCAGTACTCACAATGGCAAGGCAGGCACCTCGGAAACCCGCGACACCAATGGAAAACCCAAACACAATAAAAATAAGCGTATGTATAAAAATGGCGGAAGCGACACAGAAGATGCGATAGTCAATGCAGGGTTCACCGGACCTAGATCCGGACAGAAGAGAAAACCCTTTAAAGGGACCAAAGATGGACCTAGTCAGCTTGAAAAACTCTTGGACCGACCACGTGGAATCCACGACACTCACGACAAACCAACAACCCACACCAATAGGAACTGCTGGGTTTTTAAACAAGCCGGCAAGGTAGCGATAGAGGGACAAAATAAAACCCAAAATCGCGGCAAAGACGAGGATGAACCTCAACGCCCCAATAATGGAGGCCAAAAGAAGTTTCCTAACGAGGTAACAAAGGTCAATATGATCTACATTACCCACATCCCCAAGAGGGAGAGGAAACGTCTACTTCGAGATGTATACGAGTTGGAGCTAGCCGCCCCAAAGTTTAACCCATGGTCGGCTTACCCGGTCACATTTGACAAGCATGATCACCCGACAGCATCAGGCATGGCAGATCAGCGGCACTAGTCCTAGACCCAATTGTCGATGGTTATCATCTGACACGCATCCTAATGGACGGAGGAAGCAGCCTCAACCTCATTTACGAGGACACGGTTAGGAAGATGGGCATCGACTCATCTCAGATCAAGCCGAGAACCACCCCCCTTAAAGGTGTCATCCCAGGCGTTGAAGTCCGCTGTACCAGAACGATCACCCTGGAAGTAGACTTGGTCTTGCCCGAGAACTTCAGAAGCAAGGAGTTAATCTTTGACATCATCCCCTTCTGAAGCGGATACCACACACTCTTAGGGCGCACAGCCTTCACATGCTTCAATGCAGTCCCGCATTATGCTCATCTTAAGCTTAAAATGCCAGGACCCATTGGTGTTATCATAGTCAATGGTAACATCAAGCGCTCACTCCGGACGGAGGAGTAGACAGCGGCTTTCATAGCCGAGGTACAGGAGTCCGAGGAGGCAGCCCGCAATTATAAACGCACCACCAGCTCTTCGAAGCGCACACAGGCTGCTCAAATCGACCTCGGCCGTACCCCCGCACCCTAAATAGGGATGCAGGCTCCTTGCATGGCCTTTCTGGATGGGGTGCTACATCCCCAGGGTGCATAATTTTGCACTCAAGATTCCCTAGGCCACCGAGGAGCCAAAATTTATTGAAGTGCCGGGACAGCTCGACCAAGGACCAAAGTGGCTTCGATCCTTCATATCTGGAGGTCTGTGTCAAAGAGCCAGCTAGCATGACTTCATCAATGTGGCTTAAAGCACACAACAGACTCCTGCAAAGACCTCCTTAAAGGGGCTCGGCTAATAAAAGCTCGAAACACATAAAGGGCCAAGACTACACCAGTCCCATTTAATCCCCACCTTTCATGACGGCAAGTTGGTCAACAGCTCGGAAGCGCAGACGTGCGGCAGGATGTGGCCTGGGCTCCTAAAACCCAATGTCAATATCCGCCCTATTTTTTGTTCCTTCCTCATGCACTCTTTTATGTGTATTCTTCTTAGTTTCTCTCGCAGTAGCTCAGCATGTAAAAGCTTGAGGTTATCAAATAAAGAAATCATGCCCTCTGAAGGTATTGCCTACATTTCTGTTCAAGCATTGGCATTGCACAACAAGATTGTCTTCAAAGATACAACCGTTAAGGGGCCTCGCTCCCCTGCCTTGCAAGTCTAAAGTATTTAGGCTTTATATGCATAAGTTTCGAACCTAGATTTTGGTTAATAGTTGGGTTACCCGGCTCCTATGTGTACCCCTTACATTCCCGGTGAATTCGGCTAAGGGTGTAACGGGAGAATCTCTGCGATTGTGCTGCCAGGTTAATTGGCAGAGCGCCTCAGTGGAGAAAGCTAAAAACTGACTGTCTAGGTAGGCGCAAATTGGTCGGCCATTCGCAGACCGTGTCAAGCGACATGATGATAGAGATCACCCGTGTTAAACGAAGGGTTTTCCTTTTTAGCCGAAGTGTGTCATGGCTTAGACATCGACTTGCTAAGACGACCACTTACCTCACTAGGGGCTCATCATCAGCCCCCACAGTCAAACTCCTAAGACTAAGTGAAAGTTATCAAGCCATTACAGTCTGATTGCCTGGTTCCTATGAGCAGAGACCGCCTCCAGGTACCGAGATGTCGGCCAAGGGTCAAAACTGCATCTCGGAACACCCTTTGTATATTCTACACTAGGGCAGAAGCCGAGGACTGGCCACTTTTAGTTTAAAACAGTCGCACAGGAGGTAAAATTATTCAAAAAAAGAACTCATATATGACGGAATTTAAAAACCATACTCATTCCATCAACCGATAAGTTTTGTACATTACACAACTGCAGCATCCCGAAGTGCTACCTAGAAATACAACATGTCCTTTGAATACATGGCCTCGGTAATCCGAGCTCCCTCCTCCACCTCGAGAAAAAATTGCTCCACGGTTCGCGGCTTGTCTGCATTGGGGCCCGTGGCAACTGTCACCGCATCAACCTTTCGGAAGTGCGTCTTCACGCAGGCATATGCCCTCCGCGCTCCTTCAAAGCACGCGGACCTCCTCCAGGTGTTCACGCGGGGGACAACATCTCATAGACAAGCCAAAAGGCCGAAGAAGCTGGTCGGCAGGGCTTCGGTTGGCTACAATGTGACGTAGAGGTCCTGGAGCGCCAGTCTCGTCATGCGGAATAACTCCACCTATCGGAATCGGGGCTCCGCAGAACCAAAGAAAGGTTCGAACTCTGGGGTGTGCGCGAAGAACTTTGCTAGGCTACGACCTGCTGCTCACTGCCTCACGGCAATTCTCCGACGTGCTTGAACAAGCGGGAAGAAGGAAGAACCCGACGGTTTACCCAGGTTCGGGCCACCTTGTGGTGTAAGACCCTAGTCCTGCTTTGTGGTGGATTGGCTCACGAGGAGGATGAGTATGACCGAGTACAAGTGGCCCTTGGAGGCTTCTGCAGTGGCTCCGGGCTTAAGGGGTGGATGCACTCGATCGGATCCCTCTCTACGGTGGAGACTAACCTATACTTATACTGGCCCGGTCCACTTCCCCAAAAGCTCTAGGCGGGAAGGGATGCCACAACGGCCAAATTCGAAGGAGGACAACAGTACACCCTATCCTGACTAAAGGTGGTCTTCGCCTGCAAAGCATCTGTCCATGACGCACAGGTGGCCTCGACAATGACCTCTGTCCTGCCGAGCCAGCGTCCTTGCCTTGTTACACCAAAGAGGTAACCTTTGGGGCTGCCATGGGAACCCGTGTGTTACCCTTGCTCCTTTAGCACCAAAGAGGAAAGCCTCACTGTCCGCGCCCGCTGGCACCGGTCCTGGCGATGCCTGTCGTAGCCCGCGTCACCCACGTGCATCGCAAGGCGGGGTGGCGAGCATAGAAGTGTCCGCCCCGTGTGAGGCAGCCTCGGGAGGCCACTCCTCATGGGGCCCTTGTGGCGCCTTATGAAGCTTGTTGATGCTTGCGTCGCGAGGCGGGGGGCTCGCCAGGGCTTTGCCCGTGAAGTCTTGACGCCGGGCCGCACCGGGCCCTTGAAGATGCCACGTGATGGGCCGCAGGCAGACGGGCATGTGTACCCCCAGTCCTAGAGCCCTGATAGTAGCCCCCAGGCCCACGGCACACATAACCTAGCTTGGAAGCGAAGGCGGAGAAGAGGAGGGCAAAGCGACACGGGCCCAACCGCCTGCGGGCCAGGCTCGACACGTGGTGCGCAAAGGGCGCAGGGTGGCCCCACTTCCCCACGTTGCCTCGGCAACTGCCTAGGCTGAAAAAAAGTTTGGCGTGCGCCGTGGGGCCATCATTGTTCTCCCTTGCGCCCCCATCTTCTGGCTCCTTCCTTCTCAAGCAAGATTGCCTCTCTTTGCCGCGGTCGAATTGGTTTCATCTCACCGCGCCTCCATGGCCCCTTCAAAGAAGAAGGGCGTGGCAGCAGCGGTGGAGCGTCAAGCAGGGCCCGCACCAGCTCTAGGCAGATCCACGGTGCTAAACCATGAAGGGCTCGAGAAGGTCCTCCCAGTGATCGGGACCGATTCTAATGAGTGGAAGGTGACGAAGATTTGGCCTGCTTCTCGGCCTTCTACTGAGCTGGAGGTTACCACCATTGCCCTTTAGCTCCAAGCCCTCTTCTCCAGCCTGCTGTTGCCATTCTCGAATTTCTTCAATGTCGTGCTTTGGCATTGTCACGTTCATGCGTTGCACTTTGACCTGAAATCCGTTCTCCTTCTTTTCGCCTTCGCGTTCCTGTGGGAGGCCTTTGTGGGCGTCGCCCCCTCGGTGGCGCTGCTTCGCCACTTCTTCTCCTTGCGGCTGACTGCTGGTGCATAGTGTTTCGGGTGCGTGTCACACCGCGTGGTGAGCGCGATGGCAGGTGAGGTATTGACATGGAGATTCGCCCCGACGCGGACGGCTTCCGGAGGCAATGGGTGTACGTCGACACAGCCCAGTTCATCCCCTTACTTCAAACTCCGTCGTCCCTGGCGGAAGTGAGCTCCGGGTGGAAGCACGAGAGGCTCGTCGGCCCGAGGCTATCGTGCGTCATGGCAAGGATGGCCGACCTAAGGGTGGCAGGTGTGACAGTGACGATGGTGGTGAGGGAGTTCATCCGATGATGAATCGCCCCCCTCCAACGCCATTCCCGCCCCATGCGGGCCTTCACCGGCCGCGAGGACGCAATGAGACTCCAGACGACTTGCCTACCCCCGACGTGCTGAGTGGGATACTCCTCATCTTGAATGGCGGGGAAGCAAGCGCACTTCCTCAGGAAGGGCTCCCCTGTACAATTACACGAGCAAGGAAGACTTTGTCAGGGGGATGCCTCGCTTTGATCAGTGGGGGCTGCTCCCTGAGGGCCACGAGGGGCCTCAGGACAACCCCTTTCTGGTGGCTCTAGGGCCTGAGGGCTCCGTGGACGGGGCGCTCCCGGCGGCAGTGGAAGGGCGTGTTGAACCGCCTTCTCCTACCGCGCAGCGACCCGCTCCTGCGCCTGCGAATGACGGTGGCGCTGTCCCATCCGGGGGCGCGACCACCGCCTCAAACATGGGGAGTCACGTGCCAAACCCCAGGGCGCCGACTACCAGTCCTCACGCCTCTCGGAGGAGGGGGCGGCCTGAAGAAGGAGCCGGCTCGCCACCGCGGGCCCTGAAGAGGAGAAAGTGGGTCGACACGGACAAGTAAGTACCCCACTCTCCTTGATTTTTACACGGCAAGCTTTCCTAAGCTCCTGTTCCCTCAGGTCTTCTCCGGGTGAAGAGATGAGGGCGCTCCCCCTGCCACCTCCTGGAGGCATTGGGCGAGCGGTGGCAGCGCATTCCTTGGGCCTCACGGCCGAATACATGCGCGCGGGGGCGAGTGCGGCTTTCTTGAGGCGACCCCTGGCGGGCCACCCCTCTGCATCCCCAGCACCCTCCATCAAGACTGGCATCAAGCTCGTGAGGGTAATGCCATCGCTCATCCTGCCAACTCTCGCCGGTGGCCGGATCTACCATGAGTCGACAGCCCCCATGGGTAAGGTGTCGAGCTCGTGTAGGGCTGCGCCCCGGGCAGGGGAATTGGACAGGGGGCCGGCCGGCCCCCGGTGCCCGGCGAGCGCGGCCGGACCTTCCTGTGCCTCGGCCGCAGACAGGAACGTGGAGCAAGGCCCTGGCCGGACATTGCAGCTCACATGAAGCCATGGCGTTGTCAGGCATGTCCTTCTCTGGGACATGAGGGGCGCACTGAACCGGCTCAAAACGGAGCTTCGCTACGTCGACTCGCATCTTGAGGCCGAGCACCTGCACCTGGCACGCGGGTGGCGCCAGCTTGAGGTTGCTGTCAACCTCAGCCACCTGCAGCACGAGTCCACTTGCTCGAAGGAAGAGAAGTCCTCCATGGCGAAATAAGCCCGCGAACATGCCTTCGAGGAAGCCAAGGCCGCGGACCGATGATGCGAGGCCGCAAAAGCTCGGGAGCGGGAGCTCCTGGCCTCAAACGCTGCCCCGGAGCAGCAAGTCCAAGCACGCGAAGTCGCCCTTACCGCCTCAGCAGAAGGGCCATCGACGCGAGAGGCGAGTCTCCGTACTCTTGAAGAGGCGTTGGTGCTGGTGGCGTCCGAACAAAGCCTGGAGCACGAGGGGCTGGTGGTGATGGAGCCCAAGTAATAGCCGCCGAAGCTTCACTTGCCCAGCGCGAGGGAGAGGCCAGTGCCTCCCTGGCCTCTCGGGAGGCCAGGATTCAGGCAAAGATCACGCGGGGGGAGGGGGGATCGCGAGGGCCTGTCGGACACTCGTCAAAGACCACCACAAGAAACTGAAGCTTCAGGAGACCTGTTTCTGTGCACGGCGCGAAGAACTGAAGGATGAGATCGACTGCCTTAAGAAGAAGCTGGCCGATGCGGACAAGCGCCAGAAAGCCGCACTGGACGCCCAAGCCATGGCCGAAGCCGAGCTGACATCCCTTTATCAGGAAGTGGGGGATGTCACCTCCCTTGTGGAGCGGGCGACGGATGAGGCGAACCGGGCTCGGGGGCTGCAGCACACGCACTCCAAGATGTTTCGAGACCTCGAGCGAAGGGCTCGCCGTGCCCTGAACTGCATCTACAAGGAGAGCGTCTCCAGCCCGCTCGTGCCCGATGATGCCGGCTACCTCGCCTTCTTCACCTGGATCATAGAGCGGCTTGAGGGAGGCACGGAGAAGGTGGGTAAGCTCGTTGAAAAAGAAAGCCGCGAACTCCTTGTGCAGGCGTCGAAGCACGTCTTCAGTCATCTCCTTTGTTCCGATCCGGACTTCGACTTCGAGGCCATGATAGCCCCCATATCCAGGGTGATTCGTGATGCCCTGGGAGAGTGGGTGGAGGACCATGTGGATGCGCCGATCACGCGGTTTGCCCCTGACAGCCAAGAAGATCAGAACGAAGCCGAGGGGCATGGGACTGACGACAGTGATTGTTGGTGCTCTAGGAACCAGGGTACCCAGACTTCCCTGCCTACGGCCCGTGACATGGCTCCCTCGATGGCATGGTACGGCCCATCTCCAAGACCACCAAGACAAGACCCTCGTGAGGGGCCAGGCCTTGCGAGGAGGACGACGCCAAGACCTCCCGAGGGAGCGGCCTCCCCAGGCGGCCTCCCAAGGAGTGGAGATTTCTATGCAGGTACCCAGCCTCACGAGGCTGCGATGACGTAAGCCATGATGACCAAGGCCAGACGGGTGCCAGCGGGCGCAGAAGAGGCAGTTTCCTCTTTGGTGCTAAGGAGGCAAGGACAGGCATGGGTTCCCGAGGAATCGCCCAAAGGTTTTCATTCTGGTGCTACAAGACCAAGACCACAGGCTCGGCAAGGCAGAGGTCATCACCGATCCCACCGCTGCGTCACGACCAGAAGCTTTGCAGGCGAAGACCACCTTTCGTCATGATTAGATGTACTACTTGTCCCCTTTCAAATTGGTCATTATGGTATCCCTTCCCGCCTGAGTTTCGGGGGAAGAGGACCAAGGCCACTATAAATATAGGTTAGCCACCACCATGGAAGGGGTTGACTCATTCTCACCCCTGAGCTCTCGCGAGGTTGTTCATCCTCTGTACTAGTTCATCCTCATCCCCTCCTGGGGCCAATCCACCACAAAGCAGGAGCAGGGTTTTACACCGCAAGGTGGCCCGAACCTGGGTAACTGCCGTGTTCATCTTCTTCCTTGCTCACACGAATCCGTCTAAGCTAGGCTGTGGGGCGACGGGCTCTAAGCTTGAGAGATTGAGATCTTCACACACGCCCGAGAGTTCGAACCTTCTTTGGTCTGCGGAGCCCTGAATCCGAAAACGATGATGACGACGCATCTCCATAGGTCACCTTCCTTCTGTTTACCTGCTAACACTTGAGTATGGCCCTGCGGGGATGTAAAGGGTATTGACAGAAACTCCTTAATGATGTACCAAACCATACTCATGCCTTCCTGGGCTGCCTTTCCCTTATGCTTATACTGTGTTCTATGTTGTTTAGACATAGCCCTCGAGCAAGGGTCGATTGTCGCTGGTATGCCAGGTCGCGATGCCCGGGCAAGGCCAGGAGATGAGCATTCCTGAGGCGAGAAACCAAGGGCAACGCGTGCCTACTGGCTCGCTCATGAGCGTCGTGTGAGGACTTAGACACCAAAGACTTGGTGAGGTGGTGTGCACAGGGGCAGACCAGCGGCCCCCACCACCTGGGTCCTTAATGCCGCCGGGCTGGCCTAAGTGCAAGCACCGTGCCCAGCCCCTGCTCACGTGCCGCTCGTGAGGGGGGCATCAGGCTACCGTTGCTATCGAAAGGAAAAAATTCAAGAAGATAAACGTCGCAACAAAAAAACCCAACCCCTTTCTGAGCAAAGACACAGAAACCTCAAGTTTTATTCCAAGAAACTGCAAACTTGTTTACAAAAAGGCTGCCCTGTCCGGTGCCCACATTAGTATTCCCACCAGCGCGGAGCATGGGCCTCCACTTGGGCGTGGGCATCATCGCTGTTCGACCATTCCACCAGTGCGGAGCATGGGGCTTCCACTTGGGCGTGGGTGGGAACTCCCGCGAGGCCGAGAGGCGGCGCACCAGGAGACTCCGGGGCGTGTACAGCCCCACTGTTTATTACGTGAGAGTGTCACGGGTAGAATTTGCGGAGGTGCTGGATGTTCCATGCGTTCTGCACGGGGACCCCGTCCCCCATCTCCACGCGTGCAGCTCCTGGCATGGAGACATGGACGACCCTGAACGGGCCTTCCCACATGGGCGAGAGCTTGTGGAGGCCCTTCCCATAGAGGACGCACATCAGGACGAGGTCTCCTACCTCAAGAGTATGGGGGCAGATGTTGAGGCTGTGGTAGCACCGCAAGGCCTGCTGGTACCTCGCGGTGCGGAGGGAGGCCTCCTCGCCGAGCACAAGATCAATTTCCCGCGAGGAATCCTGGCACGCCTCATCGAATGCCAGGACCCACGGGGAATCATGCTTGATCTCAGACGGGAGGACCACCTCGGCCCCGTAGATGAAGAAGAAAGGAGTCTCGCTGGTGGGCTTAGTTGCGGTGGTGCGGATGGACCATAGCATGGACTGCAGCTCGTCTAGCCAGCTCTTGCCATAGGCCTCAAACTTCTTCCTGAATCTCCTGGTCTTGAGGCCCCTAAAGACTTCCGCGTTGACGCGCTCGTCCTGGCCATTGCTCCGCGGGTGCACCACCGAAGCGTAGCAAATCTGCGTTCCAAGGTTAGCACAATATGACCTGAAGAGATTGCTTGTAAACTAGGAGCCGTTATCGGTGATGATACGGTTGGGAACACCGAATCGGCTCATGAGGCCCTTGATGAACTTGACGGCCGAGCCTGCAGGGATGGTGCGCACAGGCTCCACCTCCGCCCACTTGGTGAATTTGTCGATGGCGATGTAGAGGTAGCGGTAACCGCCGGTCGCTCGAGGGAACGGGCCCAGTATGTCCAGCCCCCAGACCGTGAAGGTCCATGAGAGTGGAATGGTCTGGAGCCCCTGCGCTGGCTGATGAATCTTCTTGGCATGGAACTGGCAGGCCTCACAGGATCAGACCAGCTCAGTGGCGTCGTGGAGAGCAGTAGGCCAGTAGAACCCACTGAGGAATACCTTGCCCACGAGAGTGCGCGACGAGGAGTGGTGCCCGCAGTCTCCCCCGTGGATATCGGTAAACAGCTTGCGCCCTTCATCCTTCAAAATGCATTTCAGCGAGACGTCATTGGGGCGCCTTCGGTATAGCTCGCCGTCCCGCAAGCAGTAAGCGGTGGCCTACCGGGCCACGCGCTCTGCTTCCTCGTCCTTCTCTGGCAGGGTGCCGCGGAGCAGGCAGGCCTTGAGCTCTTTAACCCAGCTGCCTGGCTGGGGCTCAGCTGCCTAAAGCAGGCGGGCTCCCGATGCCGGGCCACAGGTCGGGGCGCCTGTGATTGGCGCAGGTGGTAGGTCCTCTAGGAGCAGCGTCGTGCCAATGCTCGGGGGTAAAGCTGACGGTTGGAAGAGCCTTTCTTCGAAGACACCGGGGTCTTGAGGCTCGCAGCAAGATGATCGCCTGGCGACGTCGTCAGCTTCCTTGTTCGCGCCGCGTGGGACGTGCAGCAATTCCAAGCCCAGAAAACACTTTTCGATTTTATGTACCTCCTCAAGATACACCACCATATGCTCTTCCTTTGGCTTGTACTCCTTGTTGTAGAAGTTGACGAGGAGCTGGGAGTCGCCTTTGATGATGAGGCATTTGACCCCCACAACGGTAGCGGCCTTGAGACCGGCGAAAAGGCCCTCGTACTCCGCAATGTTGTTGGAGACCTTTTCAACATGCTGGAAACAAAGCTGGACGGCGTAGTAGAGTTTATCTTTGGTTGTGGAGATGAGCACGACCCTAGCCCCCGCGCCCTGCCTGGAGAAAGTTCCATCGAAGTGCATGACCCAACCGGTGGATGCTTCGTCTTCGGGTAGAGGGACTAGTCCTCGGGCGGCTCCCCATCGTAGGTATCCGTCCACTCCACCACGAAGTCGGCGAGCGCAGACCCCTTGATGACCCTGGTTGTGCAGAACTCCAGTTGGAAGGCCTGCAGCTCAATGTTCCACCCGGTGACTCGGCCGACGGCATTGGGGCTGCGCAACACCTTCTCCAGGGGGTACGTGGAGACAACCCAAATGGGGTGGCCTTGGAAGTAATGGCACAACTTCCTAGAGGCGACTAGGAGCATGAGGAGGAGCTTCTGCTGCATAGGGTAGCGTTCGCGTGCATCCCGCAGCATCGTGCTGACGAAGTATACAGGGTGCTTGACGAGGCGCGGGGCATCAGCGATGGCTTGCTTCTGGTGGAGCACGATGGGCCCTCGCGCGTCGCCTGGCGTCGGAGGCGTAGGGACCCTGGGAACGTCGTCCGGTAGTGTCGAGGACTCGAGGGTCCCCGTGGCCTCGCAGGGGCCGCCGGACCCCCCTTGGGTGCTGGCACGCTCCTCCCGGATCACCACGAGCGCTGCGCTGGCCGAATGCAGGGTGGCTGCTAGGTAGAGCACCAATGGCTCACGGAAGCGGGGCACCACCATGATGGGTGGGCTTGTGAGGTACCTCTTGAGGTCTTCAAAGGCCACATCCGCTTCCGGGGTCCACTCGAAGGAGCCCTTCCTCTTCATCAGCTTGAAGAATAGCAAGGCACGCTCGCCAAGCTTGGAGATGAAGCGCCCCAAGGAAGTTACATGTGGCACCCCGGCTCAGAGTAAATCGGAACGCCCCGTATTCCAGCCCAGGGACAAGTCCTCTGGAATACGGCACTGTTGGCATAGAACAAATCAGCTCTTTATTACTATGGATATGGTTACAAAGGGTACAAGGATTACATCGACACGGCGACACTATGCCTGCCAGGGGTAGCTCTATGCTAACAGCGGAGTAACTCTCACGGCAACGGAACAGCGACGGCGGTGATGGACTCCACTCCGCAGGGACTCTGGCTAGAACGCGTCTCCTAGGTCGCAAACTCAGGATCCTCAACAAGCAAGCAATCACGGCATGACCTGCAGACTGGCATGACACGCCAGGTGAGTACTTTGAATGTACTCGTAAGCTCACAGCAAACATCAGCATTAAAGCAAGACAACATCATAGCAGTCAAGATTAACAAGCAGGGTTATACAGCAAGATAACTTCTGAAGTAAATGCAGTAAGGTAAAGCATATTAAGTGGTTTAATCCATACTCCGAATAATCTCAGAATGCAATCCGAACCTGTACCAAGTCCATTCATGTGGTCATCCGACCACTCAACTCATAGCGATCCCATGGCTATCATATCATGTACCTGATACCAATTGTACCCCAAGACTAACAAACTTACTCTCGTTCGGGCTGTCTCACAACCCTCAGAATACTCATGAACCACTGAGTACTTCTGATCATACGAGTTCTCCATTATCATCACTACTATGGTTGACCACCTAGTGAGGTCTGGTCGGACTGTCCAATACCGTGGACACGGCTATTCGAATAGATTTTACACTCTGCAGAGGTTGCGCACTTTACCCACACCATGGAGCACTGACCTCGTGATCCCATTCGGGTGGACCAGCGTTGCTCCAACGAAACCTGCCTGACCCTTGACTCTCCCATCGTACCACCGGCAATCACACTCCCCCGGAGTCCTGCCCTGGGTGGCCCCTGTGTCACCTCGTGACACCTGCCACCGTCGTGGCCAAACTAAACTGTCCCAAACGGGGACCTGGATCCAAATAACTCAACTGGGCTCACAAGGTTATCGCCGCCAACCGGGCCAGGGTAGCGCGCACGCATAACCTTCCCTGTCGGGCGGTACCGGTGAAAGAGCACGCGATCAGACCAAGTCAAGGCCGTCCCATACCGGCAAATGTGGCTGAACGGATAAGTCCGGACAGGTGACTCAAGGTTAACCATGAAATATCTAATCCCCGAATAATATTTCTGTCATGGCTGACTCCGATAACCAGTATACTTAAGCCACTGCTATTACTCATCTCCACGAACTACCGAATGAACTCCAGAATAATCATAGACAGTGATCTCAATATCATAGTATCAACAAGTGGGTAAGCTACTAGTCACTATCAATCCGGTATTTAACATGATACTCACCTATCCGAGAATTAACTCAAGCATTGCACAATCCAATTCATCTCACAGATACTCATACTTACAGTTAAAGTAAATAGTTAAACTATGATATTGCAATGCGATGATGCAGATGAGAGTTGTGGCTTGCCTGGGGGTGAAGGGATACACCGGGGAGAAGTGCGGAATGGTCAAGGAAGTGATTGCCGGAAACAGTTCTCTCTCGGAGGGCTGTTTATGGGCAAGGGCAAAATGGTCATTTTCATAGTAGAACCACATAGTGAAAATGATACCAACACAACGGGCTCGATGAGACGAAGACGTGGGCGTTGGATTCACCTCGATCGGAGTTGCGGAGGAAAAGTTATAACTAGTTGAATATCAGGGACCAGTCTGTAAAATAAGTATTCACAAAGAGGTCCCTGTTCGGTTAAAGCAGAAAGCACATTCCTGAGAATACGCCTTCTAACAGAGGAAGCGCACTTCCACCTGAAGAAGCACCAGAGTACGCTTCTTATGACTGAAAACGTATTCTGTGGACAGGCGCTTCCACTTAAAATCTCGCGGGCCCGGCGTTGACTTCGCCGTGTCACTGCCGCGCGGGCCCACGGGAAGAGGCTTGGGGTCTTCTCCCTCCTCGCCGTGCCCCGACCAAACAAAGGAGGCAGCGGCGGGACCGCGGCGCCGGCGGTGGCCTGGCCGGCTCAGGCCGCCTCCGGCCAAGTGGAGGCCACCGGCGAACGCGGGGCGATGCGCCGCTCCCGCCTGGAGCAGCGGTAACGCTGGAAAGGGGACGGGTGGAGACGGCTCGCGGAGGCTGGAAGCAGCGGCGGCGGCCAGACCTTGGGGCATGCGGCCACAGAGTCTCCGGCGACGAGGCGAGGGGCTGGGGTGGGTTGCTAGGCTACAGGGGCTCGGCTGGTGATGGTAGAAGAGGGAGAAGGGCTCGGCCTTGAGCCAATTTAGGAGGAGGAGACCGGCGGCCATGGCGGCCATTGGCGGCGGGGAGCGGTCCTGGAGCTTGGGGAAGGGACTGGGGAGAGGTAGTGGATCGCGGTGATGACGATGGTGAGCTCGGGAGGGCTCGAGGCAGCCTATAAATAGGCGAGCGGCGAGGGTGGCCGAGCGTGGCCGTGGTGACACGTGTGCCGGCGTCTCGGTGCTTCCAGAGCTTGCCTGGAGAAAGGGAGAGAGTTCCCGGGAGGTCACGGAGGGTCTGAGAGGGCTCGGGGAAGGCCGGGAATGCTCGAGAGGGCTCACGGTGATCGGACTTGACGGCGGCAAAGACGACCGGTCGCGGTCACGGCCTGTGCACCGCGTGGGAGGGGACGGGAGAGGGGGAGAGAGGTCTGGGGAGAAGAGGACAGCGAGGGAGAGCTGTTGGACATGATTAGTCGCGCGGAACCGACAAGGAGAGGAGGGGCCCGAGCTGACCAGTACGCAGCTCGCGTCCATGGCATGACAGGGCGGCGGTCACCGCATGGACGCGGCGTTTCCACGTGTCCTGGTAAACTCCATCATGTCAACTCGATCATTCATACAACATATGAGGTCAAGGAGGAAAGAAACAAGCATAGTGGCACTCGAGGTGACCACAGCTAGCAGGTTCTATCCAGAACAGAAAGGTGTTTGTTACTTGGTGAGGAAGACTCGTCTAGTGATTGGCTCTAATCTTTGGCATAGTGTGATCACCTGCTAAGATGAGTCTTATGGCCAAGTTTCATCCCAGATGGATGAGTGTAGATAACACTTGCTGTTCAAATGGCCTCACTGACCAGATTTTCCAATCTTGAAGTAGCACTCACACATCACATGGGATTGGGCTGAAATTTGGAGGAGATGATTTATATAGGCATATGAAGGTACTGTATAAATTTCATACCATTTGGATAAACCAAAATGGTACTTCCTTCACACAGCTTCCAAATGGACAGAATCTTTGAAAAATTCTAGGAAATTACTGGTGAAATGGAATGAGCCCAAATTTTGTGGAGAAGTGAGATATGGGTAGAATCATGTTCTGGAAATTATTCATGAATTATGGAGCAATAAAAATTATAGTTGCTTCACAACCCATAATAATTACCAGAAACAAAGATTTGATGTTGTGATCACATAGATGATTGGATAGGGTTGAAACTTGGTGGAGAGTCATGATTTGAGCATAGTAAGATACTTGCAAAGTTTCAACTCCTTTGGATACTCCTAGCTAGCACTTGCTTCACAAAGATTCCAGTTGCCCAGAAACTTTGGAAATTAGCCAAGGGAGATTTTATATCCAAATAAAGTTGAATTTTGGCATGTGGCAATGATATGGATAGGAAAGAGTGCACAAAGAGTTTGAGAGCAAGCAATCAAATATAAAGGGTACTTGCTTCACAAACTGCCAGCTGGGGCAGAATCAGAAAAGGAATATTTGGGAAATATTTTTGGGCATGGCAAGGAATATTTTGACATATATGTATAAGATATGTCCCAAAGGATTTATGGGAATTATTTGAGAATTTTGGGAATGATAGAAATATGAGTTGCTTCACAACTCAGGGCAAACAGGGTTATTCCTTTAATAGAAAAAGGAATATTCCCAAGTAAAAGAATATTGGGGTTGGTCCAAGATGGAAATGACAAGGTCTTGGGATGGTTTTGAGGTTGGCAAGCTACTAGGGAAGAGGATTCAAGGGTGATCTCTCCAGGGTTCAAGACCACTAAGTCACAGAAAAGCAAATCCGGACCAAAATTAAAAGCAAAAGAAAATGGGCAAAATCCAGGGTGTTACAAACCTACCCCCCTTAAAGAAATCTCGTCCTCGAGATTTGGTTGCTCAGGGATCAGACATGCATATTTCCACTTGAGGAAATCGTTTCCATCTCAGGTTTCCTTTCTCTTTTGTATTATGCTCCCACTGACTGCCTTGCTTCGGGGTGGTTTGCTTCACTGGACCCTTTTTCTGGCAAATCTTTCCTCATATGTTACTATGACTTTAATCCTTTTATGTCTGCTGACCTATCTGGGGCAATAAATTATTTTGACCAAACTATGTGCCTTGCTCATAAGTCCGAGGGTGGTTCTTCATGGATGTGTCGTGACGAGGTCCAATACGATTGACCGTTACTGAGTTGTGAGCAGATTCTCTTAGTGGACACGAAATCTTTCACTCAATGCATTGGGTGGCTTCAAATGGTTGTGTGTCCTCCAGGCTTAAAACAGTACTGGGAATCATACCGTTCTCCTGGCGATATCCAACTTTTCGCATGGATTGCCGAGTCATCTTGGGTATCTTCATTGTCTTGGGTATAAGGCTCCTACCAAATATTTGACTGTCACCTGTCGTGACCAGCATAAAGGTGTACGGTGATATTATCCATAGACTTGACTGACAGTGGTCCTGGCAGCAGAATCTTGTCCACGGCAGATTAGTCTTTAACTGATTCCCATCTGTGAGGACACATGCTTCGAGACTGTTGTTCATCCTTCTGATTACTCAGTCTGTCGGCATCTCTATATGGATGGTAGGCCGTGTAATGCTTTAACATGGTTGCTGAGTTTGAACTGTGGAGTCAATCTTTTGACTGACCTAACTAGCTTGGTTGCCCTCTTCTGACAATTTTGAGCACACCTGGCTGGCTGGGCGGGTTATCTCGATATGGGGTCCTTGCGAATGGAATAGACCCCATGGGTGTGTACCCATGGTGACTGGTACCGAACCAGACTGTCCAGAGTATCTGTACCATGCATCCATTACCATACCTATATGGATGATCTTGTTCTCTTATTGTGGTTTTCTTTGCCTGGATCCTTAGCTGAAAGAGCTTGGCTTTATGTGTTCTTGATTCTCCGTGTGACCATAGGTGTTGTCAGATGCAATATTCCGGCAGGCATATTACTTTACAAGTTGTAGTTGTAGGGTAACGACCGTGTGAACCCTTGGATAAAACCGGCAAATAAACCAGTAGCCACCAGAACGGTCTTTACAACTCAGATCTGGGACATTACTGGAGTAACTCAACCCCGACTCAAGACGGCTGAAAAGCAGCTCAGAGCATGAGACGATGTCGATAAGAAGAAAGTAGCAACTCCCTAAGACGGCCGAAAAACAGCTCAGAGCATAGGGTCATTGCTACGAAGAGAAATTCAACAGCTGCCCGAGACGGCCGAAAAGCAGCTCAGAACACGGGCCAGTTGCTGACAAGAGAAATAAAAGTCGGCATCCACCCCGGACGGCCGGAAACAGCTCAGAACACAAGCGTGGCACCGTTACCAAAGAAAGATGGGCAAGGGTTCATCCGTGTCCCATACAGCTCACTATTATGCATGCAGGTATGAGCGTAATACTTTTGAACATACCGGAATAACACAGAGCAATGCTATAGAGCATATATCAGATGGTCGGCTTGCTCCATAGGTTGTTGGTCATCACACTGAAGTGTATAACTGGCATTCTTCTTCTTCTTACATAGCTCATGCAATAGTCGGATCCTCACCGGGCTGGCATCATTGTATGGGTAACCCATATGGCCTTGGTAGCATGTCCGCCATATCTATGGAAACATGTGTGGCTGGCCACTTAATTCCCGAGGCAAGCTTGTGTCCTGACAGATTTTTGCCTTTGGACCAACTATTGCGGATCTGACCCTTGCATCGGAAGATGTCCATGTGTTGTGTCGAGGAAGGCACAGGCATCTTGCGTTGTACGCTTCTCAGATAGCTTGTTCAGAAAGACTGGGTTGCTTACGCCAAAAATTTCTTTAGGTCATGTGCGGACTGGGTACATATATATATCCCTTAAGGTTTCTGCTGTCGGTTACTCATTGTATGCAACAGGGTATTCGGCTATCCTTCTTTCTGAACACTAAGTTCATAGCACATGCTGGCTTGCTTTCAAAATATAGCAGGGTGCAAATTGTACTCATAGCAGACTCCAACCTTGTATATATGAATCATACCTTTAACTCGAAGTGTACTGTTGATCATGCACACATCTTTGCCTTCTTGCTGGTGCGATCATTATTGCCGTGAAGGTTGCACTGATGTATACTTGATGCTGATAACCAATCCAGCCAGGATATCATTTATATTCAGGCCCGATATACCCGATATAATGCAGTCTGCTGAAAATTCCATATTGCTGAGCTGAGCTTACACATGACTGTCCCTTCACTGACTCTTTGGGTTCAAGGTCGGTGAGCAACTTCCATAAGGGGAAAATAAGGTAACACAAGGGGCCCAAAGAAAACAAAACAAACGACCAAACAAAAGCACACAAAGCAGCAAGATCACACACACAGGCAATATCACATACCACAGCTATTCACAGCAATAATATGCATTCCTACTTAAGCACACAAATCTCGCAAGAACTCCGGTATTACGGTCTAACATGCTGTGGCGATGTGCACGAAAGTGAATCAATGTGTGGAAGAAAATTGGTGTAAACAGGGCTACACCAAACACGGACTTAACACGGATGGAACCGGTGGCGAGGACGAACTTGGTGATCGGGGGTCGGAACACAGAAGTTACGACCACATCATCATCAAGCGTACGGAAGAAAACCGTACACGTCCAAAGAATAAGTGGCGGAATGAGATAGTGGTGGAAAGAAAAGCTTGCAGGCATTGCCATTTTCTGATAACAAGGATCAGTAAGGGTTACCGAAACGGCTAATGGAATGGCACGATCCGGGATAGAACTTGTCTATCGCCGAAACGATAGGGGTAGCTGAAAAGAATATATTGGTGTGGCACCGGTGCATCAATCCGACAAGGGATCGACACCTCCAAGCACCTTGGCATCACTCCGCTGGGACGAAGATGACACCACACCAAGGAACAAATATGCAAACTGGAGAGCACAGGTAGTGAATCGAAACCAATGCCACCCACAATCGCCAGATCCATCGTTAGTGACAAGCTATCTAGTCTATATGCATGCTATGCACAAACAAATGCAACAAACAAGTGCAGCAAACCAACCGGGTCCTAAACTACCGGTTACTAACGCTCGCACCTAGACCGCGCGTCCTATAGCCAGACCTGCTCTGATACCAACTTCTGTGGCACCCCGGCTCAGAGTAAACCAGAACGCCCCGTATTCTAGCCCAGGGACAGGTCCTCTGGAATACGGCACTGTTGGTATAGAACAAATTAGCTCTTTATTACTATGGATATGGTTACAAAGGGTACAAGGATTACATCGACACGGCGACACTATGCCTGCCAGGGGTAGCTCTATGCTAACAGCGGAGTAACTCTCTCGGCAACGGAACAGCGACAGCGGTGATGGACTCCACTCCGCAGGGACTCTGGCTAGAACGCGTCTCCTAGGTCGCAAACTCAGGATCCTCGACAAGCAAGCAATCACGGCATGACCTGCAGACTGGCATGACACGCCAGGTGAGTACTTTGAATGTACTTGCAAGCTCACAACAAACATCAGCATTAAAGCAAGACAACATCATAGCAGTCAAGATTAACAAGCAGGGTTATCTAGCAAGATAACTTCTGAAGTAAATGCAGTAAGGTAAAGCATATTAAGTGGTTTAATCCATACTCCGAATAATCTCAGAATCCAATCCGAACCTGTACCAAGTCCATTCATGTGGTCATCCGACCACTCAACTCATAGCCATCCCATGGCTATCATATCATGTACCTGATACCAATTGTACCCCAAGACTGACAAACTTACCCCAAGAATACTCATGAACCACTGAGTACTTCTGATCATACGAGTTCTCCATTATCATCACTACTATGGTTGACCACCTAGTGAGGTCTGGTCGGACTGTCCAATACCGTGGACACGGCTATTCGAATAGATTTTACACTCTGCAGAGGTTGCGCACTTTACCCACACCATGGAGCACTGACCTCGTGATCCCATTCGGGTGGACCAGCGTTGCTCCAACAAAACCTGCCTGACCCGTGACTCTCCCATCGTACCACCGGCAATCACACTCCCCCGGAGTCCTGCCCTGGGTGGCCCCTGTGTCACCTCGTGACACCTGCCACCGTCGTGGCCAAACTAAACTGTCCCAAACGGGGACCTAGATCCAAATAACTCAACTGGGCTCACAAGGTTATCGCCGCCTACCGGGCCAGGGTAGCGCGCACGCATAACCATCCCTGTCGGGCGGTAGCGGTGAAAGAGCACGCGATCAGACCAAGTCAAGGCCGTCCCATACCGGCAAATGTGGCTGAACGGATAAGTCCGGACAGGTGACTCAAGGTCAACCATGAAATATCTAATCCCCAAATAATATTTCTATCATGGCTGACACTCCGATAACCAGTATACTTAAGCCACTGCTATTACTCATCTCCACGAACTACCGAATGAACTCCAGAATAATCATAGAAAGTGATCTCAATATCATAGTATCAACAAGTGGGTAAGCTACTAGTAACTATCAATCCGGTATTTAACATGATAGTCACCTATCCGAGAATTAACTCAAGCATTGCACAATCCAATTCATCTCACAGATACTCATACTTACAGTTAAAGTAAATAGTTAAACTATGATATTGCAATGCGATGATGCAGATGAGAGTTGTGGCTTGCCTGGGGGTGAAGGGATACACCGGGGAGAAGTGCAGAATGGTCGCGGAAGTGATTGCCAGAAACAGTTCTCTCTCGGAGGGCTATTTATGGGCAAGGGCAAAATGGTCATTTTCACAGTAGAACCACATAGTGAAAATGATACCAACACGACGGGCTCGACGAGACGAAGACGTGGGCGTTGGATTCACCTCGATCGGAGTTGCGGAGGAAAAGTTATAACTAGTTGAATATCAGGGACCAGTTTGTAAAATAAGTATTCACAAAGAGGTCCCTGTTCGGTTAAAGCAGAAAGCGCATTCCTGAGAATACGCCTTCTAACAGAGGAAGCGCACTTCCACCTGAAGAAGCACCAGAGTACGCTTCTTATGACTGAAAACGTATTCTGTGGACAGGCGCTTCCACTTAAAATCTCGCGGGCCCGGCGTTGACTTTGCCGTGTCACTGCCGCGCGGGCCCACGGGAAGAGGCTTGGGGTCTTCTCCCTCCTCGCCATGCCCCGACCAAACAAAGGAGGCAGGGGTGGGACCACGGCGCCGGCGGTGGCCTGGCCGGCTCAGGCCGCCTCCGGCCAAGTGGAGGCCACCGGCGAACGCGGGGCGATGCGCCGCTCCCGCCTAGAGCAGCGGTAACGCCGAAAAGGGGATGGGCGGCGGCGGCTCGCGGAAGCTGGAAGCAGCGGCGGCGGCCGGACCTTGGGGCACGCGGCCACAGAGTCTCCGGCGATGAGGCGAGGGGCTGGGGTTGGTTGCTAGGCTACAGGGGCTCGGCTGGTGGTGGTAGAAGAGGGAGAAGGGCTCGGCCTTGATCCAATTTAGGAGGAGGAGAACGGCGGCCATGGCGGCCATTGGCGGCGGGGAGCGGTCCTGGAGCTTGGGGAAGGGACTGGGGAGAGGTAGTGGATCGCGGTGATGATGATGGTGAGCTCGGGAGGTCTCGAGGCAGCCTATAAATAGGCGAGCGGCGAGGGTGGCCGAGCGTGGCCATGGTGACACATGTGCCGGCGTCTCGGTGCTTCCAGAGCTTGCCTGGAGAAAGGGAGAGAGTTCCCGGGAGGTCACGGAGGGTCTGAGAGGGCTCGGGGAAGGCCGGGAATGCTCGAGAGGGCTCACGGTGATCGGACTTGACGGCGGCAGAGACGACCGGTCGCTGTCACGGCCTGTGCACCGCGTGGGAGGGGACGGAAGAGGGGGAGAGAGGTATGGGGAGAAGAGGACAGCGAGGGAGAGCTGTTGGACATGATTAGTCGCGCGGAACCGACAAGGAGAGGAGGGGCCCGAGCTGACCAGTACGCAGCTCGCGTCCATGGCATGCCAGGGCGGCGGTCACCGCGTGGACGCGGCGTTTCCACTTGTCCTGGTCAACTCCACCGTGTCAACTCGATCAGTTATACAACATATGAGGTCAAGGAGGAAATAAAGGAGCATAGTGGCACTCGAGGTGACCACAGCTAGCAGGTTCTATCCAGAACAGAAAGGTGTTTCTTACTTGGTGAGGAAGACTCGTCTAGTGATTGGCTCTAATCTTCGGCATAGTGTGATCACCTGCTAAGATGAGTCTTATGGCCAAGTTTCAGCCCAGATGGATGAGTGTAGATAACACTTGCTGTTCAAATGGCCTCACTGACCAGATTTGCCAATCTTGAAGTAGCACTCACACATCACATGGGATTGGGCTGAAATTTGGAGGAGATGATTTATATAGGCATATGAAGGTACTGCATAAATTTCATACCATTTGGATAAACCAAAATGGTACTTCCTTCACACAGCTTCCAAATGGACAGAATCTTTGAAAAATTCTAGGAAATTACTGGTGAAATGGAATGAGCCCAAATTTTGTGGAGAAGTGAGATATGGGTAGAATCATGTTCTGGAAATTATTCATGAATTATGGAGCAATAAAAATTATAGTTGCTTCACAACCCATAATAATTACCAGAAACAAAGATTTGATGCTGTGATCACATAGATGATTGGATAGGGTTGAAGCTTGGTGGAGAGTCATGATTTGAGCATAGTAAGATACTTGCAAAGTTTCAACTCCTTTGGATACTCCTAGCTAGCACTTGCTTCACAAAGATTCCAGTTGCCCAGAAACTTTGGAAATTAGCCAAGGGAGATTTTATATCCAAATAAAGTTGAATTTTGGCATGTGGCAATGATATGGATAGGAAAGAGTGCACAAAAAGTTTGAGAGCAAGCAAGCAAATATAAAGGGTACTTGCTTCACAAACTGCCAGCTGGGGCAGAATAAGAAAAGGAATATTTGGGAAATATTTTTGGGCATGGCAAGGAATATTTTGACATATCTGTATAAGATATGTCCCAAAGGATTTATGGGAATTATTTGAGAATTTTGGGAATGATAGAAATATGAGTCGCTTCACAACTCAAGGCAAACAGGGTTATTCCTTTAATAAAAAAGGAATATTCCCAAGTAAAAGAATATTGGGGTTGGTCCAAGATGGAAATGACAAGGTCTTGGGATGGTTTTGAGGTTGGCAAGCTACTAGGGAAGAGGATTCAAGGGTGATCTCTCCAGGGTTCAAGACCACTAAGTCACAGAAAAGCAAATCCGGACCAAAATTAAAAGCAAAAGAAAATGGGCAAAATCCAGGGTGTTACATTACACATTGATCCCGCCAGCTTCTGCATCTCCTTAAGGGTCTAGGGGGCACATTCTTTCACTGGCCTTGACCTTCTCGGGGTTGGCCTCGATCCCCCGGCGGGGGACAAGAAAACCGAGCAGCTTGCTGGAGGGGACCCTGAAAACACATTTCTCTGGGTTAAGCCTCAGGCTCACTCTGCGCGGGCTGGCGAATGTTTCCTCCAAGTCTTCGATTAGCGTTTTAGCCTCGCGAGACTTGACCACAATGTCTTCAACGTAGGCTTCTGCGTTCCTCCCCGGCTACGGCGGCCCTAGCATGATGTGCATCAGCCGCTGGAAGGTGGCGCCTGTGCTCCTCAGCCCGAATGGCATGCAGGTATAGCAGTACACACCACACAGAGAAATGAAGGCTGACATCCTCCTTCGCCATCTTGATCTGGGGATAGCCCGAGTCGCACTCGGCAGTGGAGTCCATGATTTGGTCGATGCACGGAAGCGGAAATGGATCTTGAGGACAAGCCTTGTTGAGGCTCATGAAGTCAACGCACATACGCTCCTTTCCACCCTTCTTGGGGACGACGACCGGGTTGGCCAGCCATTCCAGATGATACAACTCTCGTATGAACCCAGCCTCGTGCAACTCGTGCACTTCTTGGATAATGAATACCTGCTTCTCCAGCGCGTGACGCCGTGCCTTTTCTTGATTGGGCGAGCGTTGGGGCATACCGCCAGGTGATGTTCGATGACTTCCCTCGGGACGCTGGCCAAATCAGACGCTTTCCAGGTGAACACGTCCTCATTCGCCCGGAGGAAAGTGATGAGCATCTTCTCCTACTCCGGGGGAAGGCCAACGCCAATGGTGAAGGTAGGGCCCAAGTTACCACCGTCGACCGGTACTTTCTTCGTTTCGGCGTGGTCCTGAGAGAATAACTGCTTCTTCGCAGGCGCAGCCTCTGGGGCTTCCGGCGCGCCCTCCGTGCCAGGGCGTGAAGCCGCCGCGGCCCTGTAAGCGAGCTTGAGGGCTCAAACTGCATCCTCCTTATCTCCGGCTTTGGTGACAATGCCACCACTGCTTGGCATCTTGATGACGTTGTAGCCCGGGTGGGTCACCGCCATGAACTTGGCGAGCACGGGATATCCCAAGATGGCGTTGTAGGGGAGGCCGATGTGGGCTACATCGAAGTAGACCAGCTTGGGGCGGTAGTTGTTGCGGGTGCCGAAGGTGACGGGGAGGCGCACCTGCCCCAGGGGAGTGGTGGAGCCGTACGGACTAGTGGGTAGGAGCTGGTCATAAGGCACTTGAAGCGCCTCGAAGGTCTCCACAGAAAGCATGGTGAGTCCGGCGCCGCCATCAATTAGGGTCTTGGTGAATGAGACGTTGCTGATGGTGGGCATGCACAACATGGGGAGCGCGCCGGTGGCTGCCGCAGACCTGGGGTGATCCCTGGAGTCGAAGGTGATGACGCTCTTAGGCTATGCATGGCATCGTGAAGTCTCAGGCCGAGACCGCGTGGCGTTCGCCTTGTGGAAGAGCTGTTAGGCGTGGCGACCAGATGCGGGCGCCTGGGATCCGCCGAGGATGCATGCGACCACGTGGGGCCCTGGGACCGCGAAACACGTGACGAACCAATCGCGGAGCTCTCCCCAAGAGGAGACCGAGCCCTCCGGGAGGCCAAGGAGCCAAGAACGTGGGGCGCCTGTGAGGGCCAGAGGGAACCAATTGGCCATGGCCTTGTCATCGCCGCCCGCAGCCAGGATGCCCTGGGCATACAGCTGGAGGAACTCTTCAGGGTCGGCCGCATCATCATAGCGCGGGGGCAGCACCGGCCTAAATCTCACCGACCACTTCACCCGGCGCAAGCTGCGAGTGAATGCTAGGAAGCCCGCGGTGTTTGAGAGAACGGCAGGACGGACGGCGTCGGCCATGGGAGCGATGGAGTGGAGTCGGCACGAAGCGGAAGAACTTTGGCACACCCCTACCTAGAGCGCCAAATGTCGGAATCGGGGCTCCGCGGACCCAAAGAAAGGTTTGAACTCTGGGGTGTGCGTGAAGAACTTTGCTAGGCTATGACCCGCTGCTCACTGCCTCACGGCGATGCTCCAATGTGCTTGAACGAGCGGGAAGAAGGAAGAACACGATAGTTTACCCAGGTTCGGGCCACCTTGCGGTATAAGACCCTACTCCTGCTTTTTGGTGGATTGCCTCGCGAGGAGGATGAGTATGAGCGAGTACAAGTGGCCCTCGGAGGCTTCTGGAGTGGCTCTGGGCTTGAGGGGTGGATGAACTCGATCGGATCCCTCTCTACGGTGGAGACTAACCTATACTTATACTGGCCCGGTCCTCTTCCCCAAAAGCTCTAGGCGGGAAGGGATGCCACAATGGCCAAATTCGAATGGGGACAAGAGTACACCCTATCCTGAGTAAAGGTGGTCTGCGCCTGCAAAGCTTCTATCCATGACGCGTAGGTGGCCTCGACGATGACCTCCGTCCTGCCGAGCCTGCATCCTTGCCTTGTTACACAAAAGAGGCAACCTTTGGGGCTGCCTTGGGAACCCACGTGTTGGCCTTGCTCCTTTAGCACCAAAGAGGAAAGCCTCACTGTCCGTGGCCACTGGCACTGGTCCTGGCGATGCCTATTGTAGCCCGCGTCACCCACGTGCATCGCGATGCGGGGTGGCAAGCATAGAAGTGTCCGCCCCGCGGGAGGCCTTGGGAGGCCACTCCTCACGGGGCCCTGGTGGCGCCTGATGAAGGTTGTTGATGCTTGCCTTGCTAGGCGGGGGCCTCGCGAGGGCTTTGCCCGCGACGTCTGGATGCTGGTCCACACCGGGCCCTTGAAGATGCCATGCGATGGGCTGCAGGTAGACGGGCCTGGGTACCCCCAGTCCTAGATCCCCGACACCACCAACTGCTTCACTCGATGATTTAGCAGCTGCGATGGCGGAGACCCTGGGAACTGCCCCCAGAATGCCTTCTCCACCTCATGACCCGCGAGCTGGTCTAAGTGTGCCACGGCATCCGCCACGCTCTGCAGGAGATCCGCGAAGACTTCTGTGGAATGCCACAGCTGGGTGAGCTCGGCGCACCCTTTGCTGCCAAACACACATTGTAAAAAGTATAGCTTACCCAAGGCGATTTGCTCCAACTGCTGGAGCACCTCACGGTCAGCCCGGGCCGTGGTCTTGAGCTCGGCATGGGCAAGCTGCAGCTTCTCGAGCTTCTCCTTCGCTTGTTTCCACTCTGCCTGAAGCTTGTCACGTGCCTCAAACATGCCCTTCAGGGTCTCCTCGACCCCCTGAACCCGTGCACAGTCCTTCTCCGCGGCCACCTTCTTGGCAGCGCGGGCCTCCTCCGCCTTCGTGGCCGCAGCCTTATCCTACTTCACCTCTTGTCGAGCTTTTTGAGCTCGGCCTTGAGCGCCTCAAGCTCGGCTAAGGCTGCTGTCATTAAAACAATTCGGCTTTAGTTTTCTGCCCAACATAGATCTATTACAACTTTTTCATGCAAAGATACCGCGTATAGAATGCAAGTCCAAATTGCTTACCTTGAGACTGCTCGAACCTCTGGTTCACCAGGTTGATGTCCTCCTGGGACCTCTCAAGCTTTCTGTTCATCTCTGCAATCTCCTTGGAGACAGAGTCCGGAACCGTGGTCGAAACCTGCCAGCAATAATCCTTATTACAAAGCCCATGATCAAAATGTTGAAATTCCAGGACGACGACCTAAGGCAGCGTCCTGGGGGCTACATGACAAGTTCCTTCAAAGTTATATTACCCCAATGTCGGTTTCATGAAACCAGCTTTGGGCTCGAGGGCTACTAACTCACCAAGCTGTTTAGAAGGCCATGATGACATGTCTTCGGACAAGGCGCATAAATCTCTAAACCTAAACAAATAAGCTAAAAGGATGGAAGCATACCTCAAAGCTCAAGACGAGGTTCTTGAAAACCTCGTGTAGGATGATACGTCTCCAACGTATCTATAATTTTTGCTTGTTCCATGCTGTTATATTATCATTCTTGGATGTTTTACAATCATTTTATAGCAATTTTATATCATTTTTTGGGGCTAACCTATTGACATAGTGCCCATTGCCAATTGTTGTTTTTTGCTTGTTTTTTACTTCATAGAATATCAATACCAAACGGAGTCCAAACACAGCAAAACTTTTTGGGGATTTTTTCTGGACTATAAGACACCTAGTGGGCCAAAGAAGTACGAGAGGGGAGGCACGAGGTGGTCACAACCCACCAGGGCGCGCCCAGGAGCCCAGGTGTGCCCAGGGGGTTGTGCCCCCCTCGGTGACCTCCTGCACCGCCTCTTCGCCCTATAAATTCCCAAATATTCCAGAAACCCTAGGGGAGTGGATGAAACACAATTCCAGCTGCCGCAAGTTCTAGAACCACGAGGTCCAATCTAGACACCATCACGGAGGGGTTCATCATCTTCATTGGTGCCTCTCCAATGATGCGTGAGTAGTTCATCATAGACCTACAGGTCTGTAGGCAGTAGCTAGGTGGCTTCCTCTCTCTCTCTCTTTTGATTCTCAATACAATGGTCCCTTGGAGATCTATTTGATGTAACTCTTTTTTGCGGTGTGTTTGTTGGGATCCGATGAACTTTGAGTTTATGATCAGATCTATATCCATGAATATTATTTGAGTCTTCTTTTGATATCTTATATGCATGATTATTTATAGCCTCGTATTTCTTCTTTGAATCTTTGGTTTAGTTAGGCCAACTAGATCGATTTTTCTTGCCATTGGAAGAGGTGCTTTGTGATGGGTCGATCTTGCGGTGTTCTTTCCCAGTGACAGAAGGGGCAGCAAGACACGCATGTATCATTGCTATTAAGGATAACAAGATGGGGCTATTCCCACATGAATAGATCTCATCTACATCATGTCATCGTTCTTATTGCATTACTCCATTTCTCCATGAACTTAATACACTAGATGCATGCTGGATAGCGGTTGATGTGTGGAGTAATAGTAGTAGATGCAGGCAGGAGTCGATCTACTAATCTTGGACATGATGCCTATATATTGATCATTGCCTTGGATATCATCATAATTATTCAATCTTCTATCAATTTCCCAATAGTAATTTGTTTACCCACTGTATGCTATTTTCTCGAGAGAAGCCACCAGTGAAATCTACGGCCCCCCGGTCTATTCTTTATCATATTTGCTTTGAGATCTATTTTATTCACTTTTATTTTCAGAGCTATTATTCCAAAAACCCAAAAATACCTTGCTACACTTTTTTGTTACTTATTTTATTTTGCATTTTATCGAGAGCTATTTCTTGCGCCGTTACCTAGGAGGGACTGACAACCCCTCTTACGCGTTGGGTTGCAAGTATTTGTTCTTTGTGTGCAGGTACCATTTACATATTGTTGCTTGGTTCTCCTATTGGATTGATACCTTGGTTTGATAACTAAGGGAAATACCTACCGTAGCTATACTGCATCATCCCTTCTTCTTTGGGGAAATACCGACGCAGTTTCAAGCGACATCAAAAGGAATTTCTGGCGCCGTTGCCGGGGAGACATCCTCAACATCTATCAGGTCCCTAATCGCAAATATCATCTCCTTACAATTTACATTATTTGCCATTTGCCTCTCATTTTCATCTCCCCCACTTCACAAATTTTTTCTGTTTTTTTCGCCCTCTTTTTCGTTCGCCGTTTTCTCGTCAGATCTGTTTTTGTTTGCAATCTTGTTTGCGTAGTAACAATGACTAAAGAAAACACCAAGTTGTGTGATTTTTCCAATACCTATAACAATGATTTTATTAGCACTCCTATTGCTCCTCCCGCCACTAGTGCGGAATCTTGTGATATTAATGCCGCTTTGTTGAATCTTGTTATGAAAGATCATTTTTTTGGTACTCCTAATGAGGATGCCACGTCCCATCTAAACACATTCGGAGAATTTGTGATATGCAAAAGAAAAAAGATGTGGACAATGATATTCTGAAGTTGAAATTATATCCTTTCTCTCCGAGGGATCGTGCAAAAATTTGGTTATCTTCTTTGCTTCGCAATAGTACCAATTCTTGGGATAAGTGCAAAGATGCTTTTATTACTAAGTATTTTCCGCCCGTGAAAATTATTTCCCTTAGAAATCAAATCATGAATTTTAAGCAACTTGAGTATGAACATGTTGCACAATCTTGGGAAAGAATGAAGTTGATGCTAGGAAATTGTCCTACTCGTGGTTTAAATCTTTGGATGATCATACAATTTTTTTATGCGGGATTGAACTTTGTTTCTAGAAATCTTTTAGATTCCGCCGCGGGTGGTACTTTTATGGAAATTACTTTGGGTGAAGCTATTAAATTGCTTGATAATATTATGGAAAAATATTCACAATGCCATACTGAAAGAGCACCTACTAGTAAAAAAGTTAATTTGGTTGAAGAAATTAGTACGTTGAGTGAAAAAGTTGATGCTCTTATGAAATTGGTTGCTAATAAAAGTGATCCTATTGATCTTAATGATGTGCATTTTTCCACTTTGATTGAGCAAAATAGTGATCCCGTAGATGTGAATTTTGTCTCGCGAAACAATTTTAATAACAATGCTGATAGAGGTAATTTTAATCCTAGGCCTTTTCCTGGAAATTCCTCTAATAATTATGGTAATTCTTCTTACAATAATAATAGGAACCCCTCTGATCTTGAGAATAATATTAAAGAATTTATCAATGCTCAAAAAGTTTTCAATACTACAATAGAAGAAAAGTTGAATAAGATTGATGATATGTCTAGAAGCATTGATAGAATTTCTCATGGTGTAGAAAATCTCAAGTTCAAAATTTTTGTACCCAAGGTTGATGAATCAATTAAAGCTTTATATGTTTCTATGGATGAAAGTGAGAAAAGAACCGATATGCTTAGAGCTAAAAGAGAGTTTTTAGAAAGAGCATTTTCTAGTGATTGCTTTCATAAAAATGATGAAGATCTTAAAGTGATTAGTGTTTATTCTATTGATTCCTTGTTTAGTAAAATTAAAATTGATGATGAAGGGACTGAAGAAGAGCCAACTTTATTTAGAGGGCGTCCCGATAATTTGGAGGGTGAAAATCATGATGAAAAACTTGATAAAAGTGGGTTTGGACATGTCAAACTTTAACTAGTGATGTGCCCACACTTTTGGATTAAAAAGACTTTAACTATGATAATTGCTCTTTGATTGAATGTATTTCTTTGTTGCAATCCATGGTAAATTCACCCCATGCTTATGAGATAAATAAAGCTTTTACTAAACATATCATAGATGCCATGATGAAAGCTTTAGAAGAAAAAATGGAGTTACAGATTTCAATTCCTAGAAAATTACATGATGAATGGGAACCTAACATTAAAGTCAAGATTAAAAATTATGAGTGTTTTGCTTTATGTGAGTTGGGTTCTAGTGTTTCCACAATTTTGAAATCTTTATGTGATGTGCTTGGTCTTACCGACATTGAAGAATGTTCTCTTAATTTTCACTTGGCGGATTCTACTATTAAAAAGCCTTTGGGAAGAATTAATGATGTTCTTATTCTTGCAAATAGAAATTATGTGCCCATATATTTTATTGTTCTTGATATTTATTGCAATCCGTCTTGTCCAATTATACTTGGTAGGCCGTTTTTACATAGTATTAGTGCTGTGATTGATATGAAAGAAGGCAATATTAAATTTCAATTTCCACTAAGAAAGGGTGTGGAACACTTCCCTAGAACAAGGATTAAGCCACCATATGAATCAATCATGAGGGCATCCTATGGATCAAAAACTAAAGATGACAATACTTGAGTCTATGAATTATGCCTAGCTAGGGGCGTAAAACGATAGCGCTTGTTGGGAGGCAACCCAATGAATAAAATATATTTTTGCCTTTTTATTTCTGTTCTTGAGTGTTTACACAATTATGCCTCTATTATGATTGTGTTTTTTATGTTTTATTTAGTAATTGTGCCAAGTAAAGCCTTTGGGATAGCTTTGGTGATAGTTGATTTGATCCTGTTGAAAAACAGAAACTTTTGCATCCAGTAATAGAATTGTTTAAATTCACAGAAACAACGAACAATTCTGAATTTTTTACACAAGATTAAAATCGAAATTTCATCTGTTGCACGAATTGCTCAGTATTTTTGGAGTTACAGAAGTATGAGAACAATTCACATCTTTACAGACTATTCTGTTTTTGACAGATTCTGTTTTCTTTGCATTGTGTGCTTATTGTGATGAATCTATGGATTGTACCGGGGGTATAAGCCATGAAAAAGTTAGAATACAGTAGTGATAATGCAATAACAAAATTTGAATGGGTTAGCAACAGTACTTAAAGTAAAGATTGGTTTTCTTATACTAACGGATCTCACGAAGGTTTTGTTAAGTTTTGTGTGATTGAAGTTTTCAAGTTTTGGGTGAGATCGCGATGGATGAAGGAATAAGGAGTGAAAAGAGCAACTAAGCTTGTGGTTGCCCCGGAAGGCATCCCCTCTTTCTTCTAATGACCATTGGTATTTTATGTGGAGCTATATTTTTATTCGTCACATATTATGAGTTTTGCTTGGAGCGTCTTGTATTATATGAATCTTTGCTTGTTTTGCTTTCTATTTTTTCACAAGTATCCTCGCTGGACACATCTATTTGAGAGAGCCAAAATTATGCTATGATTTGTTAGAATTGCTCTAGTGCTTCACTTATATCTTTTTGAGCATGGTGTGCTTTAATATTTTTGAAGAAATGCTCTCATGCTTCACTTAGATTAATTTGAGAGTTAGTAAATTTTTGAAGAAATTCTCTCATGCTTCACTTATATTATTTTGAGAGCCAAAATTTTTTATGCTCATGTTCTTCACTTAGATTTGTTTGATCTTGTCAAAAGCAATTGCAATATATGAAATTCGTCCAAAAGTGATAGTTATTCAAGAGGGATATAATAAAACTTTCATGAAGATCATTGGACAAAATAAACTTGATTCTTTGTAATATTTTTGAGATATGATGAAAGTGATATGTGAGTCATGTTGGTGAGTAATTATGCTTTAGTAAGAATATGGTTTTAAGGTTTGTGATTCCCTATGCAAGCATGAAAGTCAATAGTTATGCAATGAAATTACATCCTACTTGTGGTGTATTATTCGGTGTTAGTTATGCTTAATGCTCGCTTATATGATTTTATGTTTCTTGGTTGGTTGCTTCTCAATCTTTTTGCTAGCCTCCACTTGTACTAAGTAGAAGTACTACTTGTGCATCCAAAAAATTTAAACCCAGTTTTGCCATATGAGTCCACCATACCTACCTATATGCGGTATTTCCGTGCCATTCTAAGCAAATTTGTATGTGCCATCTCTAAATTTTCAAAATGAATTTCCTTTTTGTGTACCCGTACCGCTCATGAAGCGGCAGGGGGTGGCCAATATTTTCCATGCTAGATGTGTTATTCTCAGGATGAGTGTTTATTCACTTGTCATTGCACGAGAGTACGGCGGTAATAGGGATGCCCAGTCCTGAAATGAAAAAGAAATTTACTTTATGTTGTCAAATAATAAATTCCTTGGAAAGTGTTGGTATGGACGGTACCCTTGGATACAGTTAGCCATGGAATGTGAAAGTATGGTGGAAAAAGAAATAAACTTTATTTTCTGTTTGGGAACCGCCTATGATATATCTAGCATGGAAAGTGTTGGGAATTACTCGATCATTTTCGTTGACGGGAAAAGCATGTCTCTCAAAAAACTTTATCTCTTGATTTAAGCTTTGAGCTGTGGCACCTCTACAAATCCCTACTTCCCTCTGCAAAGGGCCTATCTATTTACTTTATGCAATTTTTATTTTTATTTGAGTCTCCACCTTCTCTTATAAAGCACCAACTAAGGGGCACTATGATCGTACTTGAGCATTGGATGTAGCTAATATGCGAGTGTGTTTCATGAATGGATCAATGATTGAGCATGATGGGCTAGGGATAACTTTCTTTAGTGTTGATATTTTGAAAGACATGGTTGCTTGTTGATATGCTTGAGTATTGAAATCTTCATGTCAAAACTAGACTATTGCTCTGAACCATATAAAAGTCCAAATGTCCATGCTACAAAAGAAAAGAATATGTGATGAACATGTTAGGCAGCATTCCACATCAAAAATTCTGTTTTTATCATTTACCTACTCGAGGACGAGTAGGAATTAAGCTTGGGGATGTTGATACGTCTCCAACGTATCTATAATTTTTGCTTGTTCCATGCTGTTATATTATCATTCTTGGATGTTTTACAATCATTTTATAGCAATTTTATATCATTTTTTGGGACTAACCTATTGACATAGTGCCCAGTGCTAGTTGCTGTTCTTTTGCTTGTTTTTTACTTCGCAAAATATCAGTACCAAACGGAGTCCAAACGCAGCGAAACTTGTTGGAGATTTTTTTCTGGACCAGAAGACACCCAGTGGGCCAAAGAAGTACCAGAGGGGAGGCCCGAGGTGGGAACAACCCACCAGGGCGCGCCCAAGGGGGTTGTGCCCCCCTCGGTGACCTTCCTCACCGCCTCTTCGCCCTATAAATTCCCAAATATTCTAGAAACCCTAGGGGAGTCGACAAAACACAATTCTAGCCGCCGCAAGTTCCAGAACCACGAGACCAATCTAGACACCATCATGGAGGGGTTCATCATCTTCATTGGTGCCTCTCCGATGATGCGTGAGTAGTTCATCATAGACCTACGGGTCCGTACGCAGTAGCTAGATGGCTTCCTCTCTCTCTTTGATTCTCAATACAATGGTCTCTTGGAGATCTATTTGATGTAACTCTTTTTTGCGGTGTGTTTGTTGGGATCTGATGAACTTTGAGTTTATGATCAGATCTATATCCATGAATATTATTTGAGTCTTCTTTTGATCTCTTATATGCATGATTATTTATTGCCTCATATTTCTTCTTCGAATCTTTGGTTTAGTTAGGCCAACTAGATCGATTTTTTTTGCCATAGGAAGAGGTGCTTTGTGATGGGTTCGATCTTGCGGTGTTCTTTCCCAGTGACAGAAGGGGCAGCAAGACACGCATGTATCATTGCTATTAAGGATAACAAGATGGGGGTTATTCCTACATGAATAGATCTCGTCTACATCATGTCATCGTTCTTATTGCATTACTCCGTTTCTCCATGAACTTAATACATTAGATGCATGCTGGATAGCGGTCGATGTGTGGAGTAATAGTAGTAGATGCAGGCAGGAGTTGGTCTACTAATCTTGGACGTGATGCCTATATATTGATCATTGCCTTGGATATCATCATAATTATTTGATCTTCTATCAATTGCCCAACAGTAATTTGTTTACCCACCGTATGCTATTTTCTTGAGAGAAGGCACTAGTGAAATCTACGGCCCCCGAGTCTATTCTTTATCATACTTTCTATGAGATCTATTTTTATTTGCTTTTATTTTCAGATCTATTATTCCAAAAAATCAAAAATACCTTGTTGCACTTTATTGTTACTTATTTTATTTTGTGTTTTATCAAGAGCTATTTATCCAATCTATCACAAATATTTTCCCGTTCACTTGCCAATTTCTGGCGCCGTTACCCAGGAGGGATTGACAACCCCTCTTACGCATTGGGTTGCAAGTATTTGTTCTTTGTGTGCAGGTACCATTTACATAGTGTTGCTTGGTTCTCCTATTGGATTGATACCTTGGTTTCATAACTGAGGGAAATACCTACCATAGTTGTACTGCATCATCCCTTCCTATTTGGGGAAATACCGACGCAGTTTCAAGCGACATCACAAGCCAGCCCCCACGGACCGGAAACCTTGCGGCACCGCCCCTATTTAAGGTGCGGTGCTCTTCCTTGAGGGAGGATACCTTCAAGGCCTCCTCCATGTCTTCTGTCCACCCCGTGCTAGCCTGCCCTTGAGACGACCTCAGACCTGGGCGCCGGGGGGCCGGGTTGAGCGTCCTCCAGCTGACATGGAGGAGCTGGAGTAGATGTTGGCTGGGCCAATGACTGGCCCATCGCTTCCTTGACAACCTTGGGGATCTTCTCCCCTAGGTCTTGTTGGGCCAAGGTGTCAACCTCGGCCATGACTACCGACTCTTCGGCCCCCACCGTGCTGGCAACAGAAAGCACAAGGATAAGTCAGTATTGGCCGTTGAGAGCTCTGGCGATATCGGCACCGCCAAGAAGGCCAAGACCAAGGCCCCCGGCAAGGAAGCTGCCGCCTGCGCTGATTGCCGGGAGGCTGTGGCGGCAGAGAAAGCCAGGAAGTCCGATGGGCCATACTGCAAGATCCACTGCACTAAAGGTCACGATCTCCAAGAATGCCACCAAGTTGAGCAGCTTGTCAAGAAGCAGAAGGCAGAATATGAGAAGCGAGACAGGGAGAAAGACCAAGAGGGTGCCGGAGGAAAAGGCTGAGGCAATAGAGGGGGCCGCCGCGGCAAGGCCCCTCAGCAAAAGGAGAAACCTGCTAGAGGCCGTGAGAAGAAAGAAGGAGATGGTGAGAGTGATGAAGGGGATGAAGAAACCAGCGAGCAAGAATTCCAGAAAGCAACCAAAGCCATGTGTATTGATGGGGGTGCATCTTTGCACTCCTCTCACCGCCAGCTCAAGCAGTGGGCGCGTGAGGTCAATGCCAAGGAGCCAACTGCAGACTCCCGGAAGCCACTCAAGTGGTCCCGCACGCCTATCATCTTTGACGAAGAAGATCATCCTGACCGCACCACTGCAATTGGATGTTTGCCGTTGTTGGTTTCCCCAACAATCCGCAACCACAAGGTCACCAAGATGCTAGTTGACGGTGTGGCTGGGTTGAACTTGATTTCCCCTAAGGTGGTTGCAAAGTTGCAGATCCCTGATGAGGAGCTCAAGGCCATGGGTACATTTCAAGGAATCAACCCCGGCAGGAGCCGGCCTAGGGGGAAGATCATGTTGCCTGTGACATTTGGTCGGGAACTGAACTACCAGACCGAGAGGGTCGTGTTTGACATGGTTGAGCTTCCCTTGCCTTACAATGGGATTCTTGGTCATCCAGCTCTGGCAAAATTCATGGCAGCGTCCCACTATGCTTACAACACCTTGAAGATGCCAGGGCCGATAGGTATCATTTCCATTCCATCAAATAAAAGAGATGCAATTATATGTGTGCATCAGATGTATCGAGACGAGGTAGCAGCTGAAGCTACAGAAGCCACGACTCCCGCCAAGGAAGAAAGAAGGGAAAGAAAGCTAGCAGAGATGCCAGCAAGGACTCCGGGAAGCGCACCTCTTTGGAGTGCGCCGCACCTATTGAGGACCTGCCAGAGAGTTCCACTAGCAAAAGGCCCAAGGCTGCTTCACCTACTGTGAAAAAGTACCGGCGAGGCAGGATGGCGCTGACGGTACGTCCACTATCAATGCCACCCTTGATGACAAATAGGAAAGCGTGCTCGTTGCCTTCCTGCGGGCGAATGTCGATGTGTTCGCTTGGGAACCATCTGACATCCCCGATGTTCCCAGGGAGGTAATCGAGCACAACCTTGCTGTTTGCCCTCACGCTCGGTCCATCAAGCAGAACGTTAGGAAGCAAGCTTTAGAGCGGAAGCAGTTCATTGCCGAGTAAATCAAGAAACTTGAAGCAGCTGGTTTGGTCAGAGGAGTGCTGCATCCAAGATGGTTAGCGAACCCAGTGGTAGTGCGCAAGGCAAATGGGAAATGGAGGCTCTGCATTGACTTCATAGATTTGAACAAAAGCATGCCCGAAGGACCCTTTCCCCCTGCCGCGCATCGATCAGATTATAGACTCCACTTCCGGGTGTGATCTGCTTTCCTTTTTGGATGCGTACTCAGGGTACCATCGGATATTCATGTCCAAGGAAGATGAAGAGAAGACCGCGTTCATAACTCCATGTGGCACGTACTGCTTTGTACGCATGCCTCTCGGGTTAAAGAGCGCTGGATACACTTTTGCAAGAGCAGTACAGATTGGTTTCGAACCATAGCTGCACAGAAACGTAGAAGCTTATATGGATGATATAGTGGTCAAAACCAAGGATAGATCAACACTCATTCATGATTTGGAAGAGACCTTTGCAAACTTGCGCAAGATCAATTTGAAGTTAAACACTGAGAAGTGTGTGTTTGGTGTTCCCTCCGGCAAGCTACATGGTTTCTTTGTGTCTCACCGAGGGATAGAGGCCAACGCCGACAAGATCATAGGGATCGAGATGATACAAGCACCCAAGACTGTCAAGGATGTGAGGCATTTAACTAGATGCGTTGCCGCGCTGAGCAGGTTCATTTCCAAGTCTGCCGAGCATGCCTTGCCTTTCTTAAAAAAATTTAAGAAGGCAGGTCCGATGAAGTGGATCCCGGAGGCGGAAGTAGCGCTGCAAGACCTGAAAGCCTACCTTTCCTCTGCTCCGACCTTAGTCGCTCCTAAACCGGAAGAGCCGTTGTTGCTATACTTAGCAGCAACGAACCAAGTGGTTAGTGCAGCGCTGGTGGCACAGCGAGAAGTGGATGAGGAAGCAGCTGCAGTAACTGTCCCCTCCGGAGATGAAACTGAACGAGTCATGACATAATTGGACACAGATCAAAGAAAAGCAGAGCAAGTTAGCGAAGGCAATCCCAAAACCGCGGCAAGGAAGAAGGTGGTGCAATGGCCAGTGTACTTTGTCAGCTCCCTGTTACAGGGGGCTAGGTTAAGGTACTCTGGAGTGCAAAAGTTGATCTTCGGCCTTATCATGGCCTCAAGGAAACTACGCCACTATTTCCAAGCCCATGAGATCACTGTTGTCACCCGTTTCCCACTGCAGCGCATATTGAGGAACCCTGAAGCCACCGGCATGATAGTTGAATGGGCGTTAGAGTTGTCAAGCTTTGGCCTAAAGTATGAAAGTACCTCAATTATTCAGAGCAGAGCACTGGCAGAGTTCATTGCAGAATGGACGCCCACTCTAGATGAAGAAGTACCAGAGACAGTTATCCCCGGCAAGGAGGCCCTCAAGAATGGCTCATGTATTTTGATGGAGCTTTCTCATTGCAGGGCGCTGGAGCTGGCGTGCTTCTTGTTGCACCCACTGGAGAGCATCTCAAAATATGTGGTTCAAATGCATTTTCCCTGGGAGAAGGCCACCAACAAAACTGCTGAGTATGAGGGGCTCCTTGCTGGGCTCCGAATTGCAGTGGAAATGGGAATCAAGAAAATAATCATCCATGGGGACTCGCAGCTCGTAGTGAGACAAGTCAATAAAGATTACCAGAGTCCGTTGATGGAGGCATACGTAGAGGAGGTGAGAAAGTTGGAAGAACACTTTGATGGGTTACAAGTAGAGCATGTGCCACATGCAGAGAACAACATTGCTGATCACTTATCAAAGTGCGCCGCGCAAAAGCTTCCTGTGGAACCAAGAACTTTTGTCCTCCGGCTAACTCAACCATCAGTGTCCCCTTTGATGATGGACAGAAAGAGAAGAAATTGGACTCTAGCAAGTATCTCCCAGCAGGGCTTCCTGAAGCCGCTGGTAGAGAGTGTCAGCGTGCGACACCTATGGGACCCTCTAGGAATCCCTTTACGATTTGGCAGGGGGAGAGGTATGCGCAAAGAGCAGAACCAACAATCGACGCGGGGCCATTTTACCCAGGTTTGGGCCGCTAATCAGCGTAAAACCCTACTCCTGCCTTGTTTTATTATGAATGTTCTTGAGCCCAGGCTTCAGGAGCGCTTGCAATGAACAATACGTTCAAAGAGCAGCTACGCATGCAGAATGGGCCAGAAGATCCTCCCCCTTGTAGCAGTTGCCTTGGGCCCCCTTTTATATGCTCAAAGGGGTCACCATAGTGGCAAAATGTATATACATTGAGGTGTAAAGTGGCTACAGGGTTATCATACCTAACCACTGACGGATTAGGATGAACGCATTTAATGCACCGTGAGGTGTCCATTTAGGCGTCCTCACTTTCTTGGGGATGGAAAAAGGGGCCATCCCATCAGCACCGCTTAAGCTCTCCTCCACTGGCGCGTTGCCACACATCCAAAGAAGGACCCAGAATGTCAGGCTTGTTGCTGTGCCAGAGCGGTGGCACAACAACAGAATCTTGCCGGGCGCCGAATCTTGCCGGGCGCTGAACCTTGCCGGGTGCCGAATCTTGCCGGGCTTCACAGACCACCCCGGTAAGATCTTGCCGGGGAAGCTGGCTTTCGGATTCTAGCTCTTCTTATCTGCTGATCCTCAGATCTTTGACTTGAGAATTTCTTTGGTAGCTTGAGTCAACCTCGAACTGTTCCCCGACAAGCCTTGCCTGGAGTATGGCTACAACTGCCCGTGCACAAGTACGGGGTACTAATGGCCCAATACTTAGTATACCGACAGGAGCCCCCGGGCCTAGGCCACACACGAGTGCGAGGCATTGTTGGGCTAGGCCCAAACAGTGCACAGGCACACGAGGTAGGGAATTAGCTGCTCGTAAATATCCCGTTTACTGTGCCCCCCACTACGCGCGCTGAACACGCGACATGGGAAGCGTGCGTCAAAGGCTGCAACTGCAACGCGCCTGCAGAGGCGCATTCAGATTGGGGAGTAAAAGAGGCGGCCTCACACCTTCCCCATAAAAAGGGAAACTGCAAAGGCACAGCTTATTTACCTCCCTCTTCTTCTCAATCTGGCAGCCGCCATTGTCTTCCTTCTCTCGAGCTCAGAGCAAAGCCTTCCCTCATCCGCCCGTCGCCTCCACGCCCTCTCCATCCCCGGCTTCCGCCCCTGCATCTGTCATGTCGCCCAAGGCCAGCAAAGGCAAGGGCAAGGAGACGAAAGCTGATGTCCCGAAGAGCGAGCTGGCGAAGATGCGGAAGAAGCACGTCGTCTTCGCCCCGTCGCTTGATGCGAAAGCTCTGAAGGGGCGGTACCAGTGTATGTGGGCGAGGGAGACGCAGGCTCACCCCAGCACTCGCGTGATTCCAGGTTCTTGCTCCAAGAGCGGGTCAGACAGATATCCCTTCTTTGCTGCTTATTTCTATTGCGGGCTCTATCCCCCATTTTCTGACTTCTTCAACGACATTATGTACACATACGGCTTCCATCTTCTTGATTTCACGCCGAATGCGGTACTGTGCATGTCCATCTTTGCTCATCTTTGTGAAAATTTTGCCGGAGTGGTTCCCAATACTGCCCTTTTTCGCCACTACTTTTTCCATCGTATCCAAAAAGGGGAGGCCCTCTCTGGTTCTATCGCCTGGATTCCAAGGGCTTGGAATAAGGAAATATACCCAGAAGGGGTTTACCGCGAGAAGTGGGACGAATGGCGGGCTGAGTGGTGCTCGATCAAGGAAGCAGATCCCCATCCGTTCTGTTTGCCTCGACAGCAGAAAGAGGTCCGCGGCAGTGGCTGGAGCGATCTCTGTCGGGACACGACACCTATGGGGCCCCGAGAGACCCCTTTACGATTCGGCGGGGGGAGAGGTATACGCAAAGAGCAGAACCAGTGATGGACGCGTGAGGTTTTTACCCAGGTTCGGGCCGCTGATCAGCATAAAACCCTACTCCTGCTTTGTGTTCTTATTGATGTTCTTGAGCCCAGCCTTCAGGAGCGCTCGCAATGAACAGTACGTTCAAAGGGCAGCTACGCATGCAGAATGGGCCAGAAGTCCCCCCTCCTCTGTAGCGGTTGCCTTGGGCCTCCTTTTATATGCTCAAAGGGGTCTCCACAGTGGCAAAATGTACATACATTGAGGTGTAAAGTAGCTACAGGGTATCATACCTAACCCCTGACGGATTAGGACAAATGCATTTAATGCACCGTGAGGTGTCCGTTTAGGTGCCCTCACTTTCTTGGGGATGGAAAAAGGGGCCATCCCATCAGCACCGCTTAAGCTCTCCCCCACTGGTGCATCGCCACGCATCCAGAGAAGGACCCAGAATGTCAGACACGTTACTGTGCCGAAGCGGTGGCACAGTGGCAGAATCTCGCCAGGCGCCGAATCTTGCCGGGCGCCAAGCCTTGCCGGACGCCAAGCCTTGCCGGGCCCCAAAGGCCATCCCGGCAAGGATCTTGCCGGGGAGGCTGGCCTTCGGATTTCAGCCCTGCTTATGTGCTGATCCTTAGATCTCTGACTTGATGATTTCCTTGATGGCTTGAATCGACCTCGAGCTGATCCCGGCAAGCCTTGTCGCAAAGATGGCTACAACTGCCCGTGCACAAGTACGGGGTACTAGTGGCCCAATACTTAGTACACCGACAGGAGCCCCCGGGCCTGGGCCATACACGAGTGCAAGGCGTTGTTGGGCTAGGCCCAAACAGTGCACGGGCACGCGTGGCGGGGAATTAACTGCTCGTAAATATCTCGTTTTACTGTGCCCCCCACTACGCGCACGGAGCGCGCGACGTGGGAAGCATGCCAAAAAGGCTGCAAACTATCTCGCGCCTATAGAGGCGCATTCATATTGGGGGATAAACAAGGCGGCCCCACTCCTTCCCCATAAAAAGGAGAAGTCACGGAGGCGCAAACCTATTTACCCCCCTCTTCTTCCCAATCTGGCCATCGCCATCACCTTCCTCTTCTCGAGCTCAGAGCGAAACCTTTTTCCTCTTCCGCCCGCTGCTCCCGCGCTCGCTCCGCCCCATGCTTCCGTCCTCACAGTCGCCATGCCGCCCAAGGCCAGCAAAGGCAAAGGCACGGACAAGGAGGCGAAAGCCGAAGTTCCGGAGAGCGAACTGGTGAAGATGCGGAAGAGGCTCGTCGTCTTCCCTCCGACGCTCGATGCCGAAACTTTGAAGGGGCAATACCAATGCATGTGGGCGAAGGGAACGCAAGCTCACCCTGCCACACGCGTAATCCCAGGTGCTTGTTCCAAAGGTGGATCGGACAGATACCCCTTCTTCACTGCATATTTCTATTGCGGGCTTTGTCCCCCCTTTTCCGATTTCTTCAATGACGTCATGTATACGTACGGCTTCCGCCTTCTTGAGTTCACGCCGAATGCCGTATTTTGCATGTCTATCTTTGCCCATCTCTGTGAGAATTTCGCCGGCGTGATCCCCAATTCTGCTCTTTTCCGCCATTATTTCTACCCTCGTATCCAAAAAGGAGAGGCTCTCTCTGGATCTATTGCCTGGATTCCAAGGGCTTGGAACAAAGAGATATACCCAGAGGGAGTTTACCGCGAAAAGTGGGACGAGTGGCGGGCCGAATGGTGCTGGATCCAGGAAGCAGATCCTCATCCTTTTTGTCATCCCCGGCGACAGAAGGTGGTCCGCGACAAGGATTGGGGCGATCTCGCCGCAGAAGACGAGAAGCTACAATTGCCACTACCAGAATCCTTCGCTTGAAGGCTGCCGGGCTGACAATGAAGATGATCGGCTTCGACTTTCTCCGCCGCCGCATCGCCCCTCTGCAGAACAGGGGGAGGCCAGTCTGGGAGTACAAGAACGCGGCAGATGTCATGAGGCTGCGCCCCGGGCTGAACAACAATCTGACCGCTATGCAGCTTGGCGCTCTCTGCCAAAAGTTATTCCAGCGCGAAGACAAGCACCGGCTGCCGGCAAGGATCATCCCCTTGTGCAACAACTATGCCTTGGGGTCAATCATTACCTTCTTGCCGATGTTCAACGCCCACGGCCTTGTCCCGACCTGGGTCGAGCCAAGCGAGGAAGAAGCGCAGAAGTTCTTTGACAATTTGATGGAGAAGCCTGTCCGGCAAGAGTCAGATCTTATCCGCGCCACCACTAATCAGGAGGTAGCCTACATCGCTACCAGAGTGGAGGAGGCGAATCTTGCCGCGGAGGCCGGCAACGTTGGCTTCACAGAGTGGGAAGCCAGCGACGCAGAGGTGGTAGTGGAGGCAAAGCCTACCGAGGAGAACAAGGTTGCCGGGGAAGAAGGCGGCGCAGCCGCTGAGAGCTCATTCGGCGAAGACACGGCCGAAGAGGAGACGCGAGAAGAGCCCTCACCCCCGAAGAAGACAAAGCGTGTCCTTCGGAAAGCTGCATCAGGCATCCCGGCAAGCCAGCCTATTTCGAGCGGCGAATCCCCCGGCAAGAAAGTGGCCGGCAAGACTGGACCACGGCAGGGGGCTCATCAACAGCCCGCGCGGCGCGCGAGACCCACACCAGCGACCACTGCTGGGGCGGCAGGAGGGTCTCGTACTACCGCGCCGGAGGCTGCCCCAGCGCCTGCCACAGCCAAGCGGCCTAGGACCCCTCCTCCGCCTCCCCACTCAGACACCGCAACGGAGGTCGACTTCGACATCTCTGGCTTTAGTCCAAAGCGAGAGGAAGAAGAGTGAGTATTTGCCACAGCTTCTACCTTCCAATTTGCATCAATCTTACTGACTTGCTTGTATTGTTTCCACAGTGACACAGAAACCTTGCTGGAGAGGATGGCGAAGAGGTCAAGGACTTCTACGAGCGACGAGCCCCCGGCGGGCTCCACGAGCGTGGCGGAAACTGTCGTTGTCAGCCCGGAATCCAGTCCTCAACACAGCCCCCAGCACAGCCCCCAGCGTAAGTTCATCGTCCCTTTTTCTGCTGGCTGGTGCTGAGGCTTTCATTCTTGTCGCTGATATCTTTGGGTTCGCAGGAGAAGGACGACAACAAGGAGAAGATATCCCCATTGTGCCTCCTTCATCGACCGCTCCTCCCATAAGCACATCCCCGGCAAGAGATCCTGCGAACGAGCCCGTCCTGATTGAGGAGGAGCCGACAAGCACGGACTCCGGCAACCCACCCCCGGCAACCGGAGTTGCTGGGAGAGGCGAAGCCACCTCTCGACAGCCCGACACAGGTACTCGATCGCCTCAGAGTGCTTGTTATTCTTTTCCTCTTATCTCTTTATCTTTAGTCACTTCAAAATCCAAACCTCGATCTTATTCTGTCTTCCTCCTTCGCCCTTCAGAGTTCCCTGTGATGGAACATATGGACGTCGACGTCGTCATCGAGGAGACCGCCAGGGATGCCACCGCCGAAGCGGACAGGATCGCTGCCAGCGAGGCCACCAAGGATGACGTTGCCGGGGCTGGTGATGCTCTTGACGGGGAGGCCGCCAAGACAGCACAAGAGGAAATCGCCGAAGAACCTGCTGAAGAGGGTGACAGGGAGGTTGAGGACCGCACTGACAGCATTCCTGCCGCAGGAGCGCCAGGCGCTGCACCGGTCACAGAGCCCCCTGTCACTGGTGAGGCGGCAACTGAAGACCAGCCATCAACATCTGAAGGCCCCTCATCCAGCAAGTATCTCAAGGTTGGCGACAATCTATTCATCAACTTGCCAGGGACGACAAGCACTGAGGCACCAGCCGAAGGAGAAGTTTTCGAGGAAGTTATTGCCGTTGCCGGGCTCGAAGTCGTTGACGATCCCAGCGCTAGCAGCGGCAAGTCTGAAGAGGATCAGCTCCTTCAGGCCATGGGCGAGAACTTCCGCAAACTCCAGGCTCTCCATCGTGCCCGAAAAGAGAAGGCGGACTCCAGAATGGCAGTTGTCGAGGCAGCCAAAGCGGATTTTCAAAGGCGCGTCGCACAAATGCAAATCTGGCACGCCGAGGCCCTCCAAGAGATGGTTGCCGGCCGAGAACAAGTGACCCAGCAATGGAATGAGAACCTCCTGAAGCAATCAGATATGGAGAAGGCACATGATGAAGCTGTTTAAAGGATTGCTGCCGAAGATGCTCTCCTGACGGGGCGCCGCGTTGCTCTTGATGCTTACGAAGAAGATCTCACCGCACGTGAGCAGGCGCTCGCCACCAAGCTTCGTAGCAAGGATGAAGACATCAAAAATCTTGTCGCGCGGCGGACCCAGGAGCTGGAGCAGAAACACAAGGAGGCGCTCGAAGCTCTGACTGCAAGTCATGCCGGCAAGCTCAAGGAGGCCGTCGATGCTGCCGAAGCTGCATAGGCCGCCAAGAACGAGCTGAGCGACAAAGTGAAGAGGCTGGAAACAGATCTCGAAGAGCACGGCAAGGAGCTCTTGACGCTCAAGGGGGACAGGGAAAAAACCCTCCACTCCTTGGCGGAGGTGCAAGTTGCCCTGTCCGACAAGACCAAGCAGCTCTCCTCTGCAGCTGATAGTATTGCGGTTCTGGAGCTGAAGCTGACCACGCTGCAGAAGTCTCTCGAGGCCGGCAAGGCCCGTGAGAAGGCTCTACTCAAGGATCTCCAAGGAGAGAGGAACCTGCTCAAGAGCGCCGCCGCTGCCCAAAACGAGTACGAGAAGGGAGTGGAGATCTGGACTGGCCGTCTCATCGCCACCGCGGAGAAGCTTACCGCAGAACTGTCAACCATGGGCTTGTCGAACTTTAGATATTCTTCCGAGGAAAGAATATCTCCAAGTGCTAGGTTGATGATGTTCTTTGAAAGCATCATCAACGCGTTGAGGGCGCTCCAGTCCAGCCGGGCGACCCAACTGGCGAACGAGACTCACCGGCTTTGCCGGGCCGTCCTTCGCAAGGTGCTCATCAAGGTGGTGCACAGCAATCCCGGCATCGACCTCTCCAGCGCACTCGGCCATCTGCCAAAGGATGCAAATGTTGAGGCGCTTGAAAAGTGCATCGTGCCAATCCTTGAGAAGGTGGACTCCATCAAAAGGATCGAAGGCCAGCATAGGGATTGAGTGCTTCCCTTTTATTCTTGCCGCCATCATCTCATGTAAAAGACAATTAAGTCTCAAGTTAGAACTGCGGCAACTCATGGATGCAATATAATTTGACTATGTTTAGGCTCATGCTTGCTACTTTCCTTGTCTGATTCCTTTATGTATGGAATTCATCCTACGCTTACTGAAAAACTTGCCGGCGCGCAACCTGCCGCGAGCGCTGGGTGCGGGACTTCAGCAGCCTGCCGGAGGCGCAGTGGCCGGCAAGACTCCTTGGTGTTCTCAGTGCAGCCACTTAAATCGTTGAGCGGGCTCGAAACAAAATAAGGGCGCAACCGATTACAGCAAGGGTTCCTTCGCGTGCAGATTTTCCATACAAGAATCGGAATCGTCCAAGGAAATAACTTGGTAATTAAAGAAAAACTTGTTCTAAGTTTTTAGGACTTAGCTTTCTGGCTTTGTTCTTCCTCCGGCAAGCATCGATTTTGAACGTCACCAACTGGTATTCATATCTCCCTTCCCCCCGGCAAATGTGCACGCGAGGAATCCTTCTGTCTTTGAGAAAAAGAAAGAAGAGAAAATAAAGGGATGAAACCTTGGCGGTTCGTTAGAACTTACCGGGATCAGGTGTCATACAACATCTTAGACAAACATGCATATATGAATATGAACATGGGAATCAATAAGGGAATGTACAACACTTAAATTTATTCATCTGTGCTCAGGGTCCGCGCCTGGCTTTGTACAAAGGATCACATGCCTTGCCGGCAAGACTTGTACAAAAAGGGTGGTTGCCGGGAGCCCCCGGCAACCGCACCTTATGGATAGAACTTGCGAAGATGTTCGATATTCCAGGAATTACTCACTGGAACGCCATCTTCGGTCTCCAGGCGGACAGCGCCGGGCCTGGTGACTCGTACTACCCGATAAGGGCCTTCCCACTTTGGCGTCAACTTGTTTGAATTCTTGGCGGACTGAATCCGTCGAAGAACAAGGTCGCCTTCCTCAAGGCTTCGGGCATGAACTTTGCGGCTATGATAGCGGCGCAAAGCTTGCTGGTAGCGTGCAGCTCGCACAGCAGCCTAAAGACGATTCTCCTCAAGGAGCACAGCGTCATCTTGCCGCAGTTGCTCTTGCTCGAGCTCATCATAAGCGAGCACTCGAGGAGATCCGTATATGAGTTCCGTGGGGAGAACTGCTTCCGCTCCGTAGACCAGAGCGAAGGGCGTCTGGCCGGTGGCTCAATTTGGTGTCGTTCTGATTGACCAAAGAACCGCCGGCAACTCATCAATCCAGCGTCTTCCGCACTTTTTCAGCCTGTCAAAAGTTCTGGTCCTGAGACCGCGCAGCACTTCAGCATTGGCCCTCTTTGCTTGGTCGTTGCTTCTCGGGTGAGCAACAGAGGCAAAACAAATCTTGCCGCCAAGGTCTTGGACATACTGCATGAAGGTGCGACTTGTGAACTGCGTGCCATTGTTGGTGATGATCCTGTTGGGCACACCGAAACGGCAAACAATTCCTTTGAAGAACTTGACAGCCGACTGCGCTGTCACCTTCCTCACTGCTTCCACCTCTGGCCACTTTGTGAACTTGACGATAGCAACGTACAAGTACTCAAAGCCCCCGGCAGCACGGGGGAAGGGGCCCGGTATGTCGAGCCCCCAGACCGAAAATGGACAGGAGAGAGGGATTGTTTGAAGAGCTTGAGCTGGCTGATGTAATTTCTTCGAATGAAACTGGCACGCTTCACACTTGGTTACTAGTGCAGTTGCATCCTGGAGGGCGGTAGGCCAAAAGAAACCTTGCCGGAATGCTTTTCCGGCAAGCGCTCTTGACCCTATGTGAGAGCCACACATGCCCCCATGTATCTCTGCCAACAGCTCTAGTCCATCCTCCCGAGGAATGCACTTCAATTTCACACCGTTTGGTCTCTTTCTGTATAGAACGTCATCGACGAACTTGTACATAACAGACCAATGGGCTACTCTCTCCGCTTCTTCTTGTTCCTCAGGGAGTTCACCTGTCTGAAGGAAATGGACAATGTGCTGTGCCCATGCTAGAGCCTGAGGCTCGACAACTAGTACTAAAGGCATCTCCTCTGCCGGGGGAACGTTTGTCTCGACAACGAGGGCCTGAGGCCCTGTCGGAGCCTGTTGTTCCCCGACAGGCGTGTCGATCCCGGCAACTTCCTTGCCGGCGGCTCCGAGGAGCTCTGCCGGGAAGTACTGGCTAGAGTTCAACTTCCTTCTTTTTTCTTGCCGCATTGATGGCGCCACAGATGGTTGAGTCTATTGGAGCACAAAAGTTCCTGGTTCCACAGGCAACTTGAGGGCAGCACGCTTTGACAGGTCGTCAGCAACACTGTTCTCGGCACGAGGGACGTGCTCCATCTGCAGACCATCAAAGCGCTCTTCCAATTTCTTCACTTCATCTACGTAGGCCTGCATCAATGGGCTTTGATAACTCTTGCTAATCTGCCTGACGACAAGTTGTGAATCGCCTTTGATGACGAGCTTTTTGATACCAAGGTCTGCCGCGATCCTAAGACCGGCAAGCAAACCCTCATATTCTGCAGTGTTGTTGGTCGAACTCTCCCGGGGAAAGTGCATTTGGACTATGTACATGAGGTGCTCTCCGGTGGGTGCGACAAGCAGCACGCCAGCGCCGGCGCCTTGCAGCGAGAAAGCCCCATCAAAGTACATAATCCATTGCTGATCGATTTCCTTGCCGGGGAGAGTTGTTTCTTGAACTTCTTCGTCTGGCGTCGGGGTCCATTCTGCAATGAATTCCGCCAAGGCCCTACTCTGAATTGTCGAAGTGCTTTCAAATTTGAGGCCAAAGCTGGACAATTCCAACGCCCACTCCACAATCCTGCCGGTTGCCTCCGGATTTTGCAAAATCCGTTGCAACGGAAAGCGAGTGACGACGGTGATCTCATATGCTTGAAAATAATGGCGCAGCTTTCTTGAGGCCATAAGGAGGCCGAAAAGCAACTTCTGCACACCAGAATATCTTGACCTAGCTCCTTGTCAAAGAGAGCTAATAAAATAAACTGGGCGCTGCACCACCTTCTTCTTCTGCACGGGTTCTTCTGTTTGCGCAGATCCTGTCTTGCCAGGATCAACCCTTGCCGGGAAAGATCTTGCTGCGTCACTCGGCGGTCCTGCCGCTGGTGTTGCTTCCTCATCAGCTTCTCTCTGCGCCACCAGCGCAGCACTAACCACTTGATTTGTTGCCGCCAGATACAGCAGCAACGGCTCTTGTGGTTTAGGCGCGACTAGCGTCTGCGGAGAGGAAAGGTATTTCTTCAAATCTTGCAGCGCAGCCTCTGCTTCCGGAGTCCATTTCATTGGACCTGTCTTCTTCAAAATTTTGAAGAAGGGCAGGGCGCGCTCAGCAGATTTGGAAATAAACCTACTTAGAGCAGCAACACAGCCGGAAGACGACGCACATCCTTGACGCGTCTCGGCGCTTCAATTTGCTTAATGGCTTTGATCTTGTCGGGGTTCGCTTCGATTCCCCGGCAAGATACAAAGAATCCGAGGAGCTTGCCGGAAGGAACACCGAACACGCACTTCTCAGGATTGAGCTTCAAGTTGATCTTGCGCAAGTTTGCAAATGTTTCTTCTAAGTCTTGAATAAGCGTTGCTTTATCCTTAGTTTTGACCACTATATCATCCATATATGCCTCCATATTTCTATGGAGTTGTGGCTCAAAACCAATCTGGATTGCTCTGGCGAATGTTGAACCAGCACTTTTTAACCCGAAAGGCATTCGTATAAAACAATACGTACCACATGGGGTGATAAAGGTGGTCTTCTCTTCATCTTCCTTTGCCATAAAAATCTGATGATACCCTGAATAGGCGTCAAGGAAGGACAGGAGATCACAACCAGCGGTGGCATCCATAATCTGGTCGATGCGCGGCAAGGGAAAGGGATCTTTTGGACAAGCTTTATTGATATCTGTATAATCGATACAAAGCCTCCATTTCCCATTCGCTTTCCGCACTACAACCGGATTGGCCAACCAGGTTGGATGGAGCACTCCTTTGACCAGTCCCGCCGCCTCCAGTTTCTTAATCTCTTCGGCAATGAATTCTTGCCGCTCCAAGGCCTGTTTCCTCACCCTTTGCTTGACGGGCCGCGCATGAGGATAGACAGCAAGGTGGTGCTCGATCACTTTCCTGGGAACACCGGAGATGTCAGACGGTTGCCATGCAAACACGTCAATATTCGCCCGCAGGAAAGCAACGAGCGCGCTTTCCTATTTGTCATCTAGGGCGGAAATTATGGTGAAAGTTCCCCTCGTTCCGTCCTCCCTAGCAGGCACCTTCTTGGTTTCCGGTGGAGCAGCCTTGGATTTCTTGTTCTTGCCGGTGGAACTCTCTGGTACGTCCTCGACGGAAGCGCAGCACTCCGAGGAGGCGCGCTTGCCGGAGTTCGCGCCAAGGTTCCTGCCGGTCTTCTTCTTCCCCCCGGGAGTTCCAGTGGCAGGAGCAGATGCCTTGACGGCAGGTGCTGCAACTGCTTCCCGGTAAAGTTGATCGGCACAGATGAGCGCGTCCTTCTTATCGGAATGGATAGTAATGATGCTCAACGGCCCGGGCATCTTCAACACATTGTACGCGTAGTGTGATGCCGCCATAAACTTAGCCAGCGCTGGCCGACCAAGGATCCCATTGTATGACATGGGGATCTTGGCGACATCAAACACCACCTTTTCGGTCCTGAAGTTAAACTCGCTGCCGAATGTTACCGGCAGCGTGATCTTGCCCTTAGGCTGGGTTCTTCCCGGATTGACCCCTTGAAACGTACCCATTTCCTCGAGGTCTTCGTCGGGAATCTGAAGCTTTGTGAGCACATCTGGTGAGATTAAGTTTAGGCCGGCCCCGCCGTCAACTAACATCTTCGTCACCTTGAGGTTGCGAATTGTTGGGGAAACCAACAATGGCAAACACCCGACCGCAGTTGTGCGATCAGGGTGATCCTCGGCGTCAAAGATGATAGGCGTGCTGGACCACTCCAGAGGCCTACACGCATCGGGGGATGGCTCTGCCGCATTAACCTCCCGCATCCACTGTTTAAGTTGGCGGTGGGAAGAATGCAGCGAGGCACCCCCATCAATGCACATAGCCTCCGTAGCCTTCTGGAATTCCTGCTCACTAGATTCATCATCTTCCTCATCATCATCTCCTTCTTTATCTCGGCCCCGAGTGGGTCGATCCTTCTGCTACTTGGCCTTGCCGCGGCGACCCCCTCGGCCACCGCGTTTCTTGCCGGACCCCTCAGCACCATCTTGGGCCTTCTCCTTGTCTGGCCTCTCGTATTCGGCCCTCTGCTTTTCGGCAAGCTGCTCAACTTGCCGGCAGTTCTGGAGATCGTGGCCCTTAGTGTGATGGATCTTGCAATACTGCTTGCCGGAGTTCTCCGACTTGTCGGCAGCCGCCAAGGCCTGACAGGAAGGGCACCCAGCAAGATCCTTGCTGGGGTCACCAACCTTGGCCTTCTTGGCGGCGCCGGGGTTGTCGGATTCCTCGATAGCAAGCACGGCCTTGCCTCCGCGCTTCCTATTCTGCCGCCGGCCTTTCCTTGACGGGGCCGTGGCGTCTTCATCCTCAGAGTCGCCTGCCGCGCCAACAGCCTCACCGGGGAGTTTCCTCCCCTCTTCAGCTCGAGCGCACTTGTCGGCCAGAGCATAAAGCTCGGCAATACTCCTGACTTTGTTCAACGCCAGCTCTTCCCGCATTCTGCGGTTACGCATGTTCTGGTGGAACGCGCTAATGACAGCGGTAGGATGAACGTCGGGAATGTTGTACTGCACTCGGCTGAACCTCTGCATAAACTTGCGCAGGGACTCACCCTCCTTCTGAGGGATGATGTGCAAATCGCTCTCTTGGCCAGGACCTTGGTGGCCTCCAACGAAGGCGCCAACAAACTGATGGCACAGATCTGACCAGGAAGAAATGGAATTCTCCGGCAGATACATCAACCACGACCTGACGTTGGGCTTAAGCACCAACGGGAAGTAGTTGGCAAGTATCTTGTCATCTCGGCCCCCGGCAGCCTGCACTGCAATGGTGTAGATGCTCAAGAACTCCGAGGGATGGGTCTTTCCGTCAAACTTCTCCGGGACCCGGGACCTCTGGCTTAAAGGTTCGAGAATTGGGCCACCGGACTTGCCGCAGCTCACGGGTAAACGCCGGAGTCCCTACCTCGTAAGGCAAGTCTCCTACGTCCCCTGGCGCAGGCTCGTCGACAGCCAGCCCCGCGCGCTTATCAGAGTGATAGCGCGCTTCCCGTCGCCGCTCGATGGTTGTTCGAGCGTCCTCTTTGCCTCGTTCCTGGAGAACCAAACGCTGATAACGGCGCATCCGTGGATCGGACGACGCTGTGGAAACTTCTTCATGGCGGTCGACTTGCTGAGTTGTCGGCCGCCGCTGATGCCGCGGAGGGGAGTGCACTGTAGTTGCACCACCTCCGGTTTTCTCTACACCGTCTCGCGCCGGATCGATGGGCCTCCGCTGCGAGGGCCCTGCCTCTTGCGGTCCATCCTTGTTGGCGAAGCCGATAAGGCTCTGGATAGTAGCTCGCCACTCCTCCATCTTCTCCGGGGCGGGAGGAAAATCAAGGAGCAGCTGTGCACGTGCCAAGGCCTCCGCTGGCGTAGGTGGCGGCGACAAGTGCCCGGGCCGTGAGGTGCTCTGACTCCTAACCAAGTTAGAAGGAGCACCGCCACGGTCACGCGACCGCGCACCACCTTCGCCGGCAGCTCGGTGTGCATGCTGGTCCCGCGCATCTTGGGATCTATGCGCAGAAACCTTTTCATGGGGACGCCCCGAACCACCAGCGCCATGATGTCGCTCATCTTGTACGACCTGAGTAGGTCGTGAGGCTTGCGCCGGCGCGGGAGCTCCAGCAGGCGCCCTTCGATCCCTAGAGTTAGTTGTGCCACCCGTAGGCAACACAGCACCATCTCTAGATCCAGCGGCGTGCAAGTTACCACTGCCACTGCGAACGATACCGCTCGCTTGGCTTGGGTCACCAGAACGCCGCGGAGGTTCTAGTCCTCTTCCTTCTGCACCCACGGACCCGGACGGTTGCGCTGTCGCAGCGCTCTTCTTCTTGGGCGGCATGATGATGAAGATGATGAAAAAACTAGGGCGCCGACCACCAGATCAGGTTCACGCAACCTTCAATCTTCCCCTACCTGGCGCGCCAAAGATGTCGGGACACGACACCTATGGGGCCCCGAGAGACCCCTTTACGATTCGGCGGGGGGAGAGGTATACGCAAAGAGCAGAACCAGTGATCGACGCGTGAGGTTTTTACCCAGGTTCGGGCCGCTGATCAACGTAAAACCCTACTCCTGCTTTGTGTTCTTATTGATGTTCTTGAGCCCAGCCTTCAGGAGCGCTCGCAATGAACAGTACGTTCAAAGAGCAGCTACGCATGCAGAATGGGCCAGAAGTTCCCCCTCCTCTGTAGCGGTTGCCTTGGGCCTCCTTTTATATGCTCAAAGGGGTCTCCACAGTGGCAAAATGTACATACATTGAGGTGTAAAGTAGCTACAGGGTATCATACCTAACCCCTGACGGATTAGGACAAACGCATTTAATGCACCATGAGGTGTCCGTTTAGGTGCCCTCACTTTCTTGGGGATGGAAAAAAGGGGCCATCCCATCAGCACCGCTTAAGCTCTCCCCCACTGGTGCGTCGCCACGCATCCAGAGAAGGACCCAGAATGTCAGACATGTTACTGTGCCGAAGCGGTGGCACAGTGGCAGAATCTCGCCAGGCGCCGAATCTTGCCGGGCGCCAAGCCTTGCCGGACGCCAAGCCTTGCCGGGCGCCAAACCTTGCCGGGCCCCAAAGGCCATCCCGGCAAGGATCTTGCCGGGGAGGCTGGCCTTCGGATTTCAGCCCTGCTTATCTGCTGATCCTTAGATCTCTGACTTGATGATTTCCTTGATGGATTGAATCGACCTCGAGCTGATCCCGGCAAGCCTTGCCGCAAGGATGGCTACAACTGCCCGTGCACAAGTACGGGGTACTAGTGGCCCAATACTTAGTACACCGACAATCTCGCTGCTGAATATGAAAAACTCACAATCGCCACCACCAGGATCCTTTGCCTGAAAGCTGTCGGGCTAACAATGGAGATGATTGGCTTCGATTTCCTCCGCCGCCGCATTGCCCCCTTGTAGAATAAAGGGAGACCAGCTTGGGAATACCGAAACGCAGCAGACATCATGAGACTGCGCCCCGGATTGAACAACAATTTGACTGCTATGCAACTTGGCGCTCTCCGTCAAAGGCTATTCTAGCACGACAACAAGCATCGGTTGCCGGTAAGAATTGTCCCTCTGTGCAACAACTCTGCCCTGGGGTCGATTATCGCCACCATGCCACTGTTCAACGCCCACAGTCTCGACGCGACATGGGTTGAGCCATCCGAGGGAGAGGCACAAAAGTTCTTTGATAACTTGACGGAGAGGGCCGTCCGGGAAGAAATAGACCTCATCCGAGCCACCACCGACGAAGAGGTGGCATACATCGCCAGTAGGGCAGAGGAGGCGAATCTTGCCGCGGAGGCTGGCAGCGCCGGCTTCACAGAATGGGAAACCAGTGATGCAGAGGTAGTGGTGGAAGAAAATCCTACCGGGAAGGACAAGGCTGCCGGGGGACAGAGCAGCACAGCCACTGAGAGCTCGTCCGACGAAGACGCGGCCGAAGAAGAACCGCAAGAAGAGCTTCCAGCCCCGAAGAAGACAAAGCGTGTTCTTCGAAAGGCTGCATCTGGCATCCCGGCAAGGCATCCTTCCTCGAGCAGCGAGGCTCCCGGCAAGGAAGCGGCCGGCAAGACTGCGCCGCGGCAAGGAGTTCGACAACAACCTGCGCGGCGTGCGAGACCCACACCAGCGGCAACTGCTGAGGCGGCAGGGGTGTCTCGCACTACCGCACCGGAGGCTGAGGTGGCGGAAACACGCCAACCCCCCGCGCCTGCTACAGCCAAGCGACCTAGGACCCCTCCTCCGCCTCCCCACACAGACACTGCAACAGAGGTCGATTTCGACATCTTCGGCTTCAGTCCGGAGCGAGAAGAGGAAGAGTGAGTATCTTGCCACAGCCTTTATCTTCCAAATTCTGGATCAATCTTATTGACTTGCTTGTATTGTCTCTGCAGTGATGCAGAAACCTTGACGGAGAGGATGGCGAAGAGGGCAAAGACTTCCACGGGCGATGAGCCCCCGGTAGGCTTCATGAGCGCGCCGGAAACTACTACCATCAGCCCGGATCTTAGTCCTCGACGCAGCCCCCAGCGCAGCCTCCATCGTAAGTTCATTACTCTTTTTCTGTTGGGGAATGCTGAGGTTCCTATCCTTGCCGCTGATATCTTTGGGCTTGCAAGAGAAGGACGGCAACAAAGTGAGTTATCAGGAGATACCCTCATTACGCCAGCTCTGTCAACCACATCGCCCACAAGCGTATCCCCGGCAAGAGATCACACCGACGAGCTTGTCTTGGTTGAGGAGGAGCCAACAACCATGGATACTGGCATCCTACCTCCGGCAACCGAGGTTGCCGGGAGGGGCGAGGCCACCTCTCGACAGCCCGATGTAGGTAACCAATTGCCTCAGTGCGCTTGCTATTCTTTCCTTTATCTCTCTTTCTTTTGTCTTCTTGAACTTCAATCTTGATCTCATTCTGTTTCTCTCCCTTGTCCTTTAGAATTCCTTGAGATGGAACACATGGACATCGATGCTGTCATCGAGGAGACCACCAGGGATGTTGCCGCCGAAGTCGACAAAATCGCTGCCAGCGAGGCCGCCATGGATGCCACTGTAGAAGCCGGCGGTGCTTTTGCCGATGAGGCCGCCAAGACTGCACTGGAGGAACCCGCCAAGGAGTCTACTGAAGAGGGCGGCAAGGAGGCTGGTGACCGTACTGACGGCATACCTGCCGCAGGAGCGCCAGGCGCTGCGCCGGCCACGGAGCCCCCTGCTACTGGTGAGGCGGTTGCTGAGGATCAACCGTCAACATCCGAAGTCCCCTCATCCAGCAAATATCTCAAAGTTGGCGAGAACCTGTTTGTCAACTTGCCGGGGACGGCAAGCATTGGGGCACCGGCCGAAGGGGAAGTCTTTGATGAAGAAATCATCGCCGCTACTGGGCTCGAGATTTTTGATGATCCAAGCGCCAGCAGTGGCAAATCTGAAGAGGATCAGCTCCTTCAGACCATGGGCAAAAATTTCCGCAAGCTCCAGGCACTTCACCGTGCTCGGAAAGGGAAAGCAGATTCCAGAATGGCAGTTGTTGAGGCGGCTGAAGCAGATTTTCAGAGGCGCGTCAAACAAATGCAAGTCTGGTACGCCGAGGCCCTCCAAGAGTTGACTGCCAGCTGGGAACAAGTGAGCCAAAACTGGACAGAGATCCTCTTGAAACAATCTGACCTGGAGAAAGCGCAGGAAGAAGCTGCACAAAGAACTGCCGCTGAGGATGCTCTCCTGACGGAGCGTCGCATTGCACTTGATGCCCATGAGGAAGATCTTGTCGCACATGAGCAGGCACTCGCCGCCAAGCTTCGCAGCAAAGATGAAGAAATCAAGAAGCTTGCTGTGCGGCGGACCCAGGAGCTGGAGCAGAAGCATAAGGAGGCGCTCGAAGCTCTGACTGTAGATCATGCCGGCAAGCTTAAGAAGGCCGTCGATGCTGCCGAGGCTGCGGAGGCCGCCAAGAATGAACTGAGTGACAAAGTCAAGAAACTGGAAGTGGATCTTGAAGAACACAGCAAGGAGCTCTCGACGCTCAAAGGTGACAGGGAAAAAACCCTCCACACCCTGGCGGAGATGCAAGTCGCCATGTCTAACAAGACCAAGCAGCTATCCTCAGCAAATGATGCTATTGCCGATCTGAGGCTGAAACTGACCATGCTGGAGAAATCACTAGAGGACAGCAGGGGCCGCGAAAAGGCCTTGAGCAAGGATCTCCAAGATGAAAAGAACTTGCTCAAGAGCGCCGCCGCCGCCCAAGTTGATTACGAAAAGGGGATGAAAATCTGGACTGGGCGCCTCATCGATGCTGCGGAGAAACTCACGGCACAATTATCATCCATGGGCCTGTCAAACTTCAGGTATTCCTCCGAAGAAAGAATATCCTCGAGCGCCAGGTTGACTATGTTCTTCGAAAGCATCATTGATGCTCTGAAGCTGCTTCAGTCTAACCGGGCGACCCAATTGGCCAACGAGTCCCGCCAGCTTTGCCGGGCCGTCCTCCGCAAGGTACTTATCAAGGTGGTGCATAATAATCCTGGCATCGACCTCTCCAACGTGCTCGGCCGCCTGCCAAAGGATGCAAATCTTGAGGCACTTGAGGAGCTTGTCGCGCCTATCCTTGAGAAGGTGGATTCAATCAAAAGGGTCGAAGGCCAGCGCAGAGATTAACTGCTCCACCTCTTCTTGCCGTCGCCATTCCATGCCAAAGGCAATTAAGTCTTAAGTTAGAACTGTGGCAACGTATTAGTGTAATATAACTTGCTTATGTTTGGGTACATGTATACTATCTCCCTTGTTTGATTCCATTATGTATGGAGTTCACCCTACGCTTACTGAAAAACTTGCCGGCGTGCAACCTGCCGTGAGCGCTGGGTGCGGGACTTCAGCAGCCTGCTGGAGGTGCAGCGGCCGGCAAGACTCCTTGGCATTCTCAGCGCAGCCACTTAAATCGTTGAGCGGACTCGAAACAAAATAAGGGCGCAACCGATTACAACAAGGGTTCCTTCGCGTGCAGGTTTTCCATACAAAAGTCGAAATCGTCCAAGGAAAATAACTTTACAATAAAGGAAACTTGTCCTAAGTTTTAGAATTAGCTTTCTGTCGCTGTCCTTCCTCCGGTAAGCGTCAATTCTGAACGTCGCCAGCTGGTACCCATATCCTCTTCCCCCCCCCCCCCCGGCAAACATGCACGCGAGGAACCCTTCTGTCTTTTGAGAAAAAGAAAGAAGAGAAAATAAAGATATGAAACCTTGGCGGTTCGTTAGAACTTACCGGGAGCAAGTGTCATACAACTTCTTAGACAAACATGCATATATATATATATATAAACATGAAAATCAATAAGGAAATGCACAACACTTAAACTTAGTCATCTGGGCTCAGGGTCTGCGCCTGGCTTTGTACAAAGGATTACATGACTTGCCGGCAAGACTCGTACAAAAAAGGGGGTTGCCGGGGGCCCCCGGCAACCACGCCTTATGGGTGGAACTTGCGAAGATGTTCGATATTCCAGGAATTGCTCACTGGAACGCCATCTTCGGTCTCCAAGCGGACAGCGCCGGGCCTGGTGACTCGTACTACCCGATAAGGGCCTTCCCACTTCGGCGTCAACTTGTTTGAATTCTTGGCGGACTGAATCCGCCGAAGAACAAGGTCGCCTTCCTCAAGGCTTCGGGCATGAACTTTACGGCTATGGTAGCGGTGCAAAGCTTGCTGGTAGCGTGCAGCTTGCAAAGCAGCCTGAAGACGATTCTCCTCAAGGAGCACAGCGTCATCTTGCCGCAGTTGCTCTTGCTCAAGCTCATCATAAGCGAGCACTCGAGGTGATCCGTACGTGAGTTCCGTGGGGAGAACTGCTTCCGCTCCGTAGACCAGAGCGAAGGGTGTTTGGCCGGTGGCTCGATTTGGTGTCGTTCTGATTGACCAAAGAACCGCCGGCAATTCATCAATTCAGCGTCTTCCGCACTTTCTCAGCCTGTCAAAGGTTCTGGTCCTGAGACCGCGCAGCACTTCAGCATTGGCCCTCTCCGCTTGACCGTTGCTTCTCGGGTGAGCAACAGAGGCAAAACAAATTTTGCCGCCAAGGTCTTGGACGTACTGCATGAAGGTGCGACCTGTGAATTGCGTGCCGTTGTCGGTGATGATCCTGTTGGGCACACCGAAACGGCAAACTATCCCTTTAAAGAACTTGACGGCTGATTGTGTTGTCACCTTCCTCACTGCTTCCACCTCCGGGCACTTTGTGAACTTGTCGATAGCAACGTACAAGTACTCAAAGCCCCCGGTAGCACGGGGGAAAGGGCCCAGTATGTCGAGCCCCCAGACCAAAAATGGCCAGGAGAGAGGGATCGTCTGAAGAGCTTGAGCTAGCTGATGCGATTTCTTCGAATGAAACTGGCACGCTTCACACTTGGTTACTAGTGCAGTTGCATCCTGGAGAGTGGTGGGCCAAAAGAAACCTTGCCGGAACGCTTTCCCGACAAGTGCTCTTGATCCTATGTGAGAGCCACATATGCCTCCATGTACTTCCGCCAACAGCTCTAGTCCATCCTCCCGAGGAATGCACTTCAATTTCACACCGTTCGGTCTCTTTCTATACAGGACGTCATCGACAAACTTGTACATAATAGACCGACGGGCTACTTTTTCCGCTTCTTCCTGTTCCTCGGGAGTTCTCCTGTCTGAAGGAAATGGACAATGTGCGGCGCCCATGCTGGAGCCTGGGGCTCGACAGCTAGGACTAAAGGCATCTCCTCCGCCGGGGGAACATTTGTCTCGACAGCGAAAGCGTGAGGTTCCGCCGGAGCCTGTCGTTCCCCGGCAGGTTTGTCGTTGATCCCGGCAGGTTCCTTGCCGGCGACTCCGGGGAGCTCTGCCGGAAAGTACTGTATAGTATTCAACTTTATTCTCTTTTCTTGCTGCATTGATGGCGCCACGGATGGTTGAGTCAAATGGAGCACAAAGGTTCCTGGTTCCACAGGCAACTTGAGGGCGGCGCGCTTTGACAGGTCGTCGGCAATACTGTTCTCGGCACGAGGGATGTGCTTCATTTGCAGACCGTCAAAGTGCTCTTCCATTTTTCTCACTTCATCCACGTAGGCTTGCATTAATGGACTCTGATAACTCTTGTTAACTTGGCTGACGACAAGCTGCGAATCGCCTCTAATGACAAGCTTCTTGATACCAAGGTCTGCTGCGATCCTGAGACCGGCAAGCAAGCCCTCGTACTCCGCAGTATTGTTCATCGAACTCTCCTGGGGAAAATGCATTTGGATTACGTACTTGAGGTGCTCTCCGGTGGGTGCGACAAGCAGCACGCCGGCACCGGCGCCTTGCAGCGAAAAAGCCCCGTCAAAGAACATACCCCATTCCTGATTGATTTCCTTGCCGGGGAGAGTTGTTTCTTGAACCTCTTCGTCTGGCGTTGGGGTCCATTCCGCAACGAACTCTGCCAAGGCCCTGCTTTGAATTATCGAAGTGCTTTCAAACTTGAGGCCAAAGCTCGACAACTCCAACGCCCACTCCACAATCCTACCGGTTGCTTCTGGATTTCGAAAATCCGTTGCAACGGGAAGCGAGTGACGACGGTGATTTCATGTGCTTGAAAATAATGGCGCAGCTTCCTCGAGGCCATAAGGAGGCCGAAAGGCAACTTCTGCATGCCAGAATATCTTGACCTAGCTCCTTGCAAAAGAGAGCTAACAAAATAAACTGGGCGCTGCACCACCTTTTTCTTCTGCACTGGTTCTTCTGACTGTACAGATCCTGTCTTGCCGAGATCAACCCTTGCCGGGGAAGATCCTGCCACGTCGCCTGACGGTCCTGCCGCTGGTGTTGCTTCCTCATCAGCTTCTCTCTGCGCCACTAACGCAGCACTAACCACTTGATTTGTTGTTGCCAAATATAGCAGCAACGGCTCTCGTGGTTTAGGCCCGACTAGCGTCGGCGGAGAAGAAAGGTATTTCTTCAAATCTTGCAGCGCAGCCTCTGCCTCCGGAGTCCATTTCATCGGACCTGCCTTCTTCAAAATTTTGAAAAAGGGCAGGGCGCGCTCAGCAGATTTGGAAATAAACCTGCTTATAGCAGCAACACAGCCGGCAAGACGACGGACATCCTTGACGCGTCTTGGTGCTTCAATCTACTCAATAGCTTTGATCTTGTCGGGGTTCGCTTCGATTCCTCGTTGAGATACAAAGAATCCGAGAAGCTTGCCGGAAGGAACACCAAACACGCACTTCTCAGGATTGAGCTTTAAGTTGATCTTGCGCAGATTTGCAAATGTTTCTTCTAGATCTTGTATGAGCGTCGCTTTGTCCTTGGTTTTGACCACTATATCATCCATATATGCCTCTATATTTCTATGGAGCTGAGGCTCAAAACCAATTTGGACCGCTCTCGCAAATGTAGAACCAGCACTTTTCAACCCAAAAGGCATTCGTATAAAACAATACGTACCACATGGGGTGATAAATGCGGTCTTTTCTTCATCTTCTTTTGCCATGAAGATCTGATGATACCCTGAATAGGCATCAAGGAAGGACAGTAGATCACAACCAGCGGTGGAGTCCATAATCTGGTCAATGCGCGGCAAGGGAAAGGGATCTTTTGGATAGGCTTTATTGATATCTGTATAATCGATACACAGCCTCCATTTCCTATTCGTCTTGCGCACTACAACCAGATTAGCCAACCAGGTTGGGTGAAGTACTCCTCTGACCAATCCTGCCGCCTCCAGCTTCCTGATTTCTTCGGCAATGAATTCTTGCCGCTCCAAGGCTTGCTTCCTGACCCTCTGCTTGACGGGCCGCGCGTGAGGACAGACAGCAAGGTGGTGCTCAATTACCTCCCTGGGAACACCGGGGATGTCAGATGGTTGCCATGCAAATACATCGACATTCGCCCGCAGGAAGGTAATGAGCGCGCTTTCCTATTTGTCATCAAGGGTGGAACTTATGGTGAAAGTTCCTCCCGTTCCGTTCTCTTTGAAGGGCACCTTCTTGGTCTCTGGTGGAGCGGCCTTGGATCTCTTGTTCTTGCCGATGGAACTCTCTGGTGCATCCTCAACGGAAGCGCAACACTCCGAGGAGGTGCGCTTACCGGAGTTCGCGCCAAGATTCTCGCTGGTCTTCTTCTTCCCCCCGGGAGTTCCAGCGGTAGGAGCAGATGCCTTGACAGCAGGTGCTGCAACTGCTTCCCGGTAGAGTTGGTCGGCACAGATGAGTGCATCCTTCTTATCGGAATGGATAGTAATGACACTCAACGGCCCGGGCATCTTCAAAACATTATACGCGTAGTGTGATGCCGCCATGAACTTAGCCAGTGCTGGCCGACCAAGGATCCCATTGTATGACATAGGGATCTTGGCGACATCAAACACTACCTTCTCGGTCCTGTAGTTGAGCTCGCTACCAAATGTCTCCGGTAGCGTAATCTTGCCCTTTGGCTGGGTTCTTCCTGGATTGACCCCTTGAAACGTGCCCGTTTCTTCGAGATCTTCATCAGGAATTTGGAGCCTCTTGAGCACATCCAGTGAGATTAGGTTCAGCCCGGCCCCACCGTCAACTAGCATTTTTGTCACCTTGAGGTTGCGGATTGTTGGTGAGACCAACAATGGCAAGCACCCGACCGCGGTTGTGCGATCAGGGTGATCCTCGGCGTCGAAAATGATAGGCGTGTTGGACCACGTCAGGGGCTTACATGCATCCAGTGATGGCTCTATTGCATTGACTTCTCGCACCCACTGTTTGAGCCGACGGTGGGAAGAATGTAACGAGGCGCCCCCGTCAATACACATGGCCTCTGTAGCTTTCTGGAATTCTTGCTCAATGGACTCATCATCTTCCTCATCATCTTCTTCTTCTTTGTCACGGCCTCGAGCGGGCCTCTCCCTCTGTTGCTTGGCCTTGCTGCGGTGACCCCCTCGGCCACCGCGCTTCTTGCCGGACCCCTCAGCACCGTCATGGGCCTTCTCCTTATCTTGCCTTTCATACTCAGCCCTCTGCTTCTCGACAAGCTGTTCAACTTGCCGGCAGTTTTGGAGATCGTGACCCTTGGTGCGATGGATCTTGCAGTACTGCTTGCCGGAGTTTTTTGACTTGTCGGCAGCCGCCAAGGCCTGGCATGAGGAGCACCCGGCAAGTTCCTTGCCGGGGTCGTCAACCTTGGCCTTCTTGGTGGCGCCGGGGTTGCCGGATTCCTCGACAGCAAGCACGGCCTTGCCTTTGCGCTTCTTGTTCCGCCGCTGGCCTTTCCTTGACGGGGTTGCAACGTCTTCGTCTTCTGATTCGCTCCCCGCGCCAACAGCCTCGCCAGGGAGTTTCCTCCCCTCTTCAGCTCGGGCGCACTTGTCGGCCAAAGCGTAAAGCTCGGCAATACTCCTGACTTTGTTCATTGCCAGCTCTTCCCGCATTCTGCGGTTACGCACGTTCTGGTGAAATGCGCTAACAACAGCGGCAGGGTGAACGTCAGGAATATTGTACTGCACTTGGCTAAATCTCTGCATAAACTTGCGCAGGGGTTCGCCCTCCTTCTGAGGGATGATATGCAAATCACTCTCTTGGCCAGGAGCTTGGTGGCCTCTGACAAAGGCGCCAACAAACTGATGGCATAGATCTGACCAAGAAGAAATAGAATTCTCCGGCAGATGCATCAACCACGACCTGACATTGGGTTTGAGCACCAACGGGAAGTAGTTGGCAAGTATCTTGTCATCTCGGCCCCCGGCAGCCTGCACCGCAATGGTGTAGATGCTCAGGAACTCCGAGGGATGAGTCTTGCCGTCATATTTCTCCGGGACCTCTGGCTTGAAGGTTCGGGAATTGGGCCACTGGACTTGCCGCAGCTCACGGGTAAACGCTGGAGTCCCTACCTCGTAAGGCAAGTCGCCTGCGTCCCATGGCCCTGCGCGCTTATCAGATTGATAGCGCGCTTCCCATCGCCACTCGATGGTGGTTCGAGCATCCTCTTTACCTTGTTCCCGGAGAACTTGACGTTGGTCGCGGCGCATCCGTGGATCGGACGACGCCGTGGAATCATCATCACGGTGATCGACCCGCTGGGTTGTCGACCGCCGCTGGTGTCGCGGAGGGGAGTGCACCGTGGTTGCACCACCTCCGGTTTTCTCCACATCGGCTCGCGCCGGATTGATGGGCCGCCGCTGTGAGGGCGTTGCCTCCTGTGGCCCATCTTTGTTAGCGAAGCCAATGAGGCTCTGGATAGTAGCTCACCACTCCTCCATCTTCTTCGGAGGAGGAGGGAAATCAAGGAGCAGCTGCGCACGTGCCAAGGCTTCCGCTGGCGTAGGCGGCGGCGACAGGTGCGTGGTACATGAGGTGCTCTGACTCCTAGCCAAGTTAGAAGGAGCACCATCATGGTCACGCGACCGCGCGCCACCTCCGCCGACAGCTCGGTGTGCATGCTGGGCCCGCGCACCTTGGGATCGATGCACAGAAATCTTTTCATGGGAACACCCTGAACCACCACCGCCAAGACGTTGCTCATAGTACACGGCCTGGGAAGGCCGTGATGCTGACGCCGGCGCGGGAGCCCCAGAAAGCGTCCTCCGATCTCTAGAATTCGTTGTGCCACCCGTAGGCAACACAGCTCCATCTCTGGATCCAGCAGCGTGTGGGTTGCCGCTACCGCTGCGAACAACGCCGCTCGCCTGGCTTGGATCACCGGAACGCCGTGGAGGCTCTAATCCTCTTCCTTCTGCACCCACGCCATCGCCCGTATGCGAGGGCATAGGCAAAACGGATGTGGATGGTTGCGCCGTTGCGGTGCTCTTCTTCTTGGGTGGCATGATGATGAAGATGATGAAGAAATTGAGGCGCCGATCACTGGATCAGGTTCACACAACCCACGACCCCCTACCTGGTGCGCCAAAGATGTCGGCGTGCGACACCTATGGGACCCTCAAGGAATCCCTTTATGATTCGGCAGGGGGAGAGGTATGCGCAAAGAGTAGAACCAACGATCGACGCGGGGCGATTTTACCCAGGTTCGGGCCGCTAATCAGCATAAAACCCTACTCCTGCCTTGTTTTATTATGAATGTTCTTGAGCCCAGGCTTCAGGAGCGCTTGCAATGAACAATACGTTCAAAGAGCAGCTACGCATGCAGAATGGGCCAGAAGATCCTCCCCCCTGTAGCAGTTGCCTTGGGCCTGCTTTTATATGCTCAAAGGGGTCACCACAGTGGCAAAATGTATATGCATTGAGGTGTAAAGTGGCTACAGGGTTATCATACCTAACCACTGACAGATTAGGACGAACGCATTTAATGCACTGTGAGGTGTCCGTTTAGGTGTCCTCACTTTCTTGGGGATGGAAAAAGGGCCATCCCATCAGCACCGCTTAAGCTCTCCTCCACTGGCGCGTTGCCACGCATCCAAAGAAGGACCCAGAATGTCGGGCTTGTTGCTGTGCCAGAGCGGTGGCACAGCAACAGAATCTTGCCGGGCGCCGAATCTTGCCGGGCGCCGAACCTTGCCGGGTGCTGAATCTTGCCGGGTGCCGAATCTTGCCGGGCTTTGCAGACCACCCCGGCAAGATCTTGCCGGGGAAGCTGGCTTTTGGATTCTAGCTCTTCTTATCTGCTGATCCTCAGATCTTTGACTTCAGAATTTCTTTGGTAGCCTGAGTCAACCTCGAACTGTTCCCCAACAAGCCTTGCCGCGAGTATGGCTACAACTACCTGTGCACAAGTACGGGGTACTAATGGCCCAATACTTAGTACACCGATAGAGAGGCTGCCAGGAACAACCCAACTTCGGTTGGTGAGCAGCACCCTCCCGTGGAACCACAAGTTCTTGCGGTCGAGGTGAGTGCTCCCATGAACAAGGAGGTGCTTTTAGTCCTTGTTGTCGAGCCGCAAGCTCCAACTTGGGCGCATCACATAGTTCATTTCCTTCAAACAGGAGAACTTCCCGAAGAGCATGAAGAAGCTGAAAGAGTAGCCCGAAGGTCAAATATATACCAGTTTATCAATGATACACTGTACAGGAAAAGGCCAAATGGTGTGAAATTGAAGTGCATTTGCCGGGAAGATGGACTAAAGCTGTTGGCAGAGATACATGGGGGTATGTGTGGCTCTCATATTGGATCAAGAGCCCTGGTTGGGAAAGCCTTTCGGTAGGGTTTCTACTGGCCCACAACCTTCCAAGATGCAACTGAGCTAGTCACCAAGTGTGAAGCCTGCCAGTTCCACTCCAAAAACATTCATCAGCCAACTCAAGCTCTCCAGACAAGCCCTGTCCTGGCCATTCTCGGTCTGGGGGCTCGACATCATGGGCCCCTTCCCCCGTGCCACCGGGGGCTTTGAATTCTGGTACATTGCAATTGACAAGTTTACAAAGTGACCGGAGGTGGAGCCAGTGAGGAAGGTGACTGCGCAGTCAGATGTCAAGTTCTTGAAAGCATTGGTGTGACGCTTTGGAGTTCCCAACAGGGATGATCACTGACAACGACACCCAGTTCACGAGTCGCACCTTTATGCAATACATCCAAAGCCTTGGAAGCAAGGTCTCCTTTGCCTCTGGTGCTCATCCATGGAGCAACGGGCAAGTTGAGAGGCTGAATGCTGAAGTGCTGCGAGGGCTCAAGATGAGACTTTTGACAAGTTGCCGAGATGCGGCAAGCGCTAGATCGATGAGCTGTCAGTGGTTCTTTGGTCCCTTAGGACGACACCAAATTGAGCTACCGGGCAGACTCCCTTCTCCCTAGTGTATGGGGCAGAAGCAGTGCTCCCCACGGAACTCATATATGGGTCACCTCGAGTACTTGCCTATGATAAAGTAGAGCAGAAGCAGCTACATCATGATAATGTTGTGCTCCTCGAGGAAGATCGTCTCCGGGCCGCTCTGCATGCTGCATGCTACCAGCAAGCTCTGCGCCGCTATCATAGCCGCAGGGTCCATGCCCGAAGGCTTGAGGAAGGCGACCTTGTCCTTAGGCGCGTTCAATCCGCCAAGGGTTCTAACAAGTTGACGCCGAAGTGGGAAGGCCCTTACCGGGTAGTACGAGTCACCAGACTTGGCGCAGTGCGTCTAGTGACCGAGGATGGCATCCAAGTGCAAAACTCATGGAATATTGAGCATCTTCGTAAGTTCTACCAGTAAGGCGCGTCTACCTGGCTAAGTTCCAGGCAACCACCTTTTGTACAAGCATTGCCACTGGGCATGTAACCCTTTGTACAAAGCCATGCGCAGACCCTGTGCAAAGATAATAAAATGAAGCGATGGCGCCTAAAAGTTCCATGCATGTTTATTTTAGCATAGTTCTGCCATGATCATTTAGAAAGGGTCGTATGCTACTATTTTTTCCCTGCACTAACTATAGGGCCCCTGCCGTTGATAAAATCCCAAGGAGGAGAAGTGAGAATAAGCTTGCATATTGGCCCCCGACAACGCAAAGCAGATAAGTTCCCTTTAAGGCATCCATAGTGTACCTCTGTGAGGAAAACTTGTGCGTAGAAAAACCTTGTCACCCTCAAACATTTGTAATCCCATCTTTGGATTCAAAGATTACTTCAGTCAGGCTGGTTGCAGTAGCATTTGAAAAAATGGGTTGACAAGGGGCCAGTTCTCCTCCACACTCCTAAACCCGCCAGGCCGAGCCTCGCGACAGCAATGGAAGGGACCGGCAAGATGTTGTTGTGGGAAACCACGGCCACCTATGGGGCTAAGGGCCCCTTTTGGTTTGATAGGGGGACTAAGCGCATTGCACAAAGAGCGGAGGAGTGCAGCGTAGTGCGGCAGAGATCACACGGGCAGTTTTTACCCAGGTTCGGGCTGCCGCGAGGCGTAAGACCCTACTCCTGCTTTGGTGGATTGATGGTGGATGGTGGTGGAAACGCAACGCTCTTGCCTGGCAGGGTTGCCTCGGGGCGAGAGCAGCTATGCGCGTATGGGTGTACAGTGGTCAGAATCCTTTCTATGGTCGCCATGGGCCTCCTTTTATAGATTAAGGGGTCACCACAGTGGCAAATCAGTCATTGTGTACTGATTAGATAGCGAACAGTGATATCATATCTCCTCTGCAGACAGAGCAGTACACATTAAATGCGCCACTCAGTGTCACATCATGCCTGCCCAGCACGCCTTGCCGGGCTGTTTGGCCACCTTCTCTCCTGTCTGCATGACACGTCGCAGGACGGGTGTCATCTGGAGGTGATTCCTGTAGGAAGTTGCTGCCATGTGGCAAAAGGTAGCCACTTAGTCATCTTGGGGCTTGACACCGCACCGATTGGTGACTTGCGTCATCGTGAGGTTGGACGGTGAAGCCTTGGCGGGGTGTTTTGCCTCCATATGCCCCCGGCAGGCCTGCCGGGGCGGCCTTTAGGTTTGCTTCCGGGGCAAACTTGATCTTGCCGGGCTCTCCTGCCCGGCAAGGGAGGATTTTCCCTTGGCGGTGTCTTGCATCTTGGCTTGACTTGGTCTTCTCAACTTGCCCTTTGATTTGTCAAAGAGCTTATCTCTTTACCTTGGCCCTGTCTTGGACGTTGCAATCTTGCCGGGTTCGTGGCTCACTGTCCGTGCACAAGTCAGGGGAAAACATACACCCCTATTTGTGTACCCCGACAGATGTCTTGCCGGAAAACCTTGTTTACTTGAAAGTATAGAGGAGTCGTTCCTCGGCATGGGTATGATACATGCACAAGTGCCCGACAATCATATCTTTTTTCATTAATACACGGATAAACAAGTACAAACCTTACAGGGTACAAATATGGTTGAAAAGATTACATATTTAAGACTAAAGCTTGGCAAGTGCCGACATGTTTTGGATTACAAAAAGATAAGTGCCCCGTAATGCCTTTCTTGTCCCTCTCCTCCTAGGAGCTACAGTGGGAGGTGGAGAGGGAAAAAGGAGTGCTTGGGCAGAAACCCAGCCTGACCCCGTCGGGGCTCGTGAGACGCAGTCTGACAAGATCGAGAGGGCGCGGACGAAGGCGATGGACGGAGAGAGCAGCTAGGCGAGGCCCTGGTCACCACCGCCAGGACCAGCGGAATGCGGCAAGAGGGACACCGGCAGGGAAGACGAAGCCGCAGTCCACGGGGAAGCCTGCCGGGGTCCAGTTGGAGGAGGCGGAGACATCCACACCCAACACCCCGGCAAATCGCTATGCCAGGGAGAAGACCAGGTGCAGATGATGGTGCCACCGGTGCCTAGCTGACGATGACGGTGCGTTCGGCGCTCAGCTGCAGTCCGAGCCGCCGTCATCATCACCGTCACTGTCCTCTTCGTCGCTGTCGCTCGAGGAGGAGCTTTCATCGTCGGTCGAGCTCTCCACGCAGCACCCTAAGGGAGCACCCGAATGCCCAAAGACCTTGATGGAGAGCAGGTTGGCCTCCATTAATTAGAAATGGAGAACGTGTCCCGCCGCCAAGCTATGGGCACGAGCAAAAGTTTTCCAGCCACGCCAGAGGAGCATGACATGAGGTGCGGGGAACTCCACATATGCCCGCATGTTGCCATTACAGCAACCCCTCATGTGCAGCTTCAATCCTGGCGGCTGTTCTACCTCCATCACCCATGCAAAAGGGGTAGGGAGCCGAAGATGGCTGCGCGGGGGCCCGCGTAGCTTGATGATGAACTCCAATGACTGGTCCCCGATGTGGCCCTCCATTCGAGCCAGGGCGACCGGGGGAGGAGCGACCAGAGCGCCACCGCGTCCTCCTCGGCCCCAGCGCCACGATGGCCGCGCCCACTTCCCGTGGCACCACCTTGTGCGCTGGATTCTGCCCCGACATCTCCAGCGGGGGCGGGGAGGCACTGTCGAGAAGAGACTCTCATCGCCACCGCTCGAGTTCGACCGCGTCCTCTTCCCCTCGCCATAGTGGAAGAAAGACGCAGGAAGAAGAAGGAGGAGATGTGTGTGAGCAAGCCACTCGCCCACGCCTCCTTTTATAGTAGAGCATGGCCGGGGGCTGGCTCCTCACCACCCAGGAGGCAACAGCCCCACTCCACCAATCCAGTCCCTCTGCGTCACTGACGACGTCCAGGATCGACGACCGCCCACCTGCGCCTATCCACAGCGCCGAGCTTTCTGCCATGGCACTCATTCCTGCACCCTACCACTACTAGGGAAAAACCTAGCAGTAGCGCGCGTCTAAGGTGTATCAGAAGCGCGGGGTCCCGCACTACTGATACGGCGCTATAGCTAACTTGTAGCAGTAGCGCGTGTTCAACCACGCTACTACTATACATGCGTAGCAGTAGCGGGCTTCTCCTAAACGCGCTACTGGTAATAGCTGTAGCGCTTTACCGTAAGCAGCGCTACCGCTAATTGCACGCTACTGCTAACTTCATTCCCCTCGCTCTGCTAGTTTTATTAGTTTCTGATTTTTTCTGCATATTTCTTTTGTATTTGTACAGGCTTTATACAATAATCTCTAGCATATCATGCACATACAAATGTAATCATAGCATACACATACAAATAGTCTCATCAAATCATGTCATCATCATAATCATCATCCAACACAAAGTGGTCTCTCGTCATCATCTCGAAAATAGCGATACAAGTCTCGAATACTTGCAACTACATCGTCATCCATCTAAACAATGATATACACGAGAAGAGCTATCACTATGAGTGAAAGCGGAACTATACAGTACATGAGGCGGCGGTTATGAGTCCTCTCTCGCGCTAGCGTGAACCTAAAGTAACTAGCTTCTGCTTCTTGTCTGCTTTTGAAGCCTTTATGGCTGGCGCCCGAGACCCGCTCCACTTGCGCCTGACACTCGGGCCACTCGTCGTACACTCCCGGAACCTTCCCTTTGTACACGACATAGCACTGCTTCTTCGCCATCAAGGATCTAGGTACCTGTTAGAGATGCATCTTCATCAAGAGAATGTACAATCATATGCAACAAAATATACTTGAGCAACACGAAAAAGAAAGGGTTAGCAAATAGATGCAACATATAGTAAACATAGATAATCAACACAGTTTCATCATACGCAAGCTAATTAACTAGAGGTACGTAGGTCATCGTACCCAAACTAACAAAGTAGCGTTACACAAGTTTGGCAGGGACCATGGAGATCACAAAGTTTCATCGCTACAGAAAGTATACAAGTTGAACCGACACATATCATCATCATCGGCATCGTAAATCACTAGAAGTTCCATCCTTCCATATCATCGATGATGCACCCTAGCTTCTTGAACGACGTGAGGTCCTGCCGTTGCATGCCTATGCGAGTTCGGACATCAGCTCGTGACATAGGGCCGTGGTGGAACACCCCCTTCTCTTTGATGACTTCTTTCATGATGATCGTCGCAATGTCCCTCTGGATGCAAAAGAACTCATCTCTAAGTTTATAATCCGCTTCTCCTTGAGATTCTACCCACTTGCAGATATGATCATTGCTTCTGGTTGTCATGCGAAGCTTTTGGTGATCCCTTCTGAACTCCATCATGAGATGAAGGAGGTAGAATCCATCGTTCCTGCTTGGTTTCGGGACATGGATGCAGCAGAAGTTAGTTTTATGCGAGAAACACGTCTTCTTGTTCCTTTGTTTCCTGATCTGTAGGTGGCCAACCCTCAAGCTGAAGCCTTGGAGAGCATCATCTAGAATATTCATTACGTGGGTGTAGTCCTTCTTCTCATAGTTTTTTGTAGGGTCAAAATACCCGGTGTGGGAGACTCGCGGGTAAAGAACGATAAGGATGGCGCTCCCGTTGCTGCGGGGAAAAAACACCTCAAATTATTCTCCATATGAGTGAGAAGGAATGATTGAAATGTATGAAAGGGTTGTCCGGCACTGAATTACATTGGATGATAAGGCAGGAGGACAATTTCCTGGTCCTTATTGCTTATCGTGAAGTTTTCGAGGTACTCCCTAGCAGTTTTACGCTCAAAGTCACTGAGACTCAAGAAGGACTCGCGCATGTAGTATGGATCCACCACACAGATTTGCGAGACTTGTTCTCTCTTCATGACGGAGCTCATATGACGATTGTAAAATTGAGCCGCCTTGTCAGAAACATCTCAAAGATATGCTCAAACCACAGGAAGAACACCTCCACGGGCTGTGTGTCGACGTAGCACTTTCCCTCAGGTACACTGGCCGCGTATGTCGGATATCATGGATCCTTCGAGGCTAGTAAGCTTATCTCAGTCGACAGCACATGGTCGTGTAGTCTCCTGAGATCCCCTGATATGGCTTCCAGTGGTTTCGGCGGTAGCATCGGCTCGCCCGCGACATGGAACATTGCTGCACATTTGACGAGTACACGCTCTTCAAAATTCACCGTCTGGCTGCTATGTGCTCTGGCTTGTTTGTAGGCAGCAGAGCCTTTCTTCGTCGGTCTCTTCCTCTCCTTTTTCTTGGGCTGACCTTCCAGACCCTTCCTTCACCCCTGCCCCGGTGTTGTCGAGCTAAGCACTGTACGACCCTCGGCTAGTTGAGCCTGCGTTGAGGCGGCATCTTCAGGCGTGTCCTGTGAGGATTGCATGAAGAGAGACTTCTTGTAATCAACCCTGCTATAACGTTCCTGCCCGGCCACATCATCCATCTCCTCATCAAATTGCTGATAGCCCGAGTCGTCATATGGCTGACTCATCATTTCTAACTCGTCGTCATATGCGCCTGTATTGAGGTACCTAAGAGGGTCATCCTCTTCCATCTCATCATCCAATCTTTGTTCTACGGGGGCAATTACATCAGCCACTATTGGACCCCCTTCCTCGTGTCGTCCGCCGCTCTCACCCGACACTACAGGCGCTGGTAATTGCATAGGCAGGGTGGTGGTGTTCATACCTGCTTGCTGATGTGTGGTTATTGGTGTGCTCTCGGCCGCCTCCAGACGAAGAAGATTCTTCGGCCATAGCAGCATCCAACCCTTGTAGTTTCCAAGCCATGGCGGGGTCTCGTCATCCTCTCCCCTGAGCCGTACAGGAGGAGCCAAATCATCATGCCCCGATTTCACACTCGACAAGGTAACCCTAAAGTGGCCATCGGGGATCGGCTGGCCGTGGAACGTGAGTTCCAAGGTCTTTGTTATCACCGCCTTTCCCACATCCACCTTCTTGCCTTTGATCAAGTAGAGTACGGTTCATGGGGTTTCGTCGGCCTGCAAAGACATGTCTGCGGTGTAAAACTTCTGAAAGGCAATGAAAATGGAATATTCTAGATATATGTTGGTGCAACGTGTAATTACCGTGAGGGCGTCGAGCTCAGCCAAAGATGAAGGCCCACCTAGTGCGCCAGAGACTGAGGACAGGCTGCTATGAGCGGGTGCGGGTGCTGGTGCAAGCGCGGTTGCGTGAGCAGGTGATGGTGCAGTTGTGATGTTCACCGAGTTGCTCCCGATGAAGCTGGGCATGGGGAAATCATCTGCCGTCATGTCTGGAATTTCCTTTGTCCAGTTGATGATAGCCGGGATCAAGTTAGTAGCAAAATCATTTCTGCAGGCATCTACAGCTGCAGCAACTGCCTGCTGGACCAACTCTTTTTTCTCCTGAGCTGCTTTTTTCGCGCCATCAGCTGCTTTTTTCTCGAACGCAAGCTTCACCTTCTCGTCGATGTTCGCCTGACTGAAGTTCTTTTTCTGCTTCTTCGCCTCTGGGCCCTCGTTGTAAAATACCTTCCACGTGGTGCCGTCTCCGGCGCCATGCACATGTCCATATTGCGGCCGCTGGTCCAAAGAAAGTCCCTTATGTTCGTTCAAGGCCTGGTTGAGAGGGGTGTCCCACTTGGGCCTCATCGATGAAGACTCGCTTTTGGCTGCAAGCTTGTGTTGCTTCTAGTACTGCAGAAGGAATGTGAACCGTTTATGAATGTGTAGTCGACTTGATCATAAGCTAAATGTAAGGTGGTAAAACAATAATTACCAGTATTCTAATCAATTTCCTCGTGATTGGGTCTGTGTAAAAAACCTTCTTTTCCTTGTCCCACTTGTAGCGGGCCCTGATGAAGTCATGCTCCAAGGGGGCGGTGAACTTCGCGAAGGGGTCTGGGAGACCCGCGGCTTCATGTTCCGCCTCCTCCTTATCCCATATGGGCCTTTTGCCAAGGTATACACGGCTTCCGAGGCGTTGGCTCCCCGAATTCCTTTGCTGAAGCACCTTGAATTTCTGAGCCTTAGCCTTGGCGTCCTCGGTAGCGCAATTGTCATTGAACTTTTGGAACACCTCTTCCGTAAGTGTCGGATTTTCCTCCAGAATCATGGAGAGGGGTTCATCAGCCTCAATAGCTAGTTTCACCCTCCCTTTCCAGGAGGTCAAATCATTGCTGAACATGCCCATGGCGTGATTTTCTTTTTCATCTTCGGATCATCCCACGGGAATTCTATGCTGTCATCCTGGTCGGGGAACTGGAATCTCTTGTGCAGCTTCGTTAGGAGCAACTGCTTCAAATGTTCTTTACCCCTTAAGTCATTGTCGTTGATGCTCGTGGTTTCCATTAGGATGCATCCGAGTTGGTTCCCGTAGCACTTGCGAGGTTCATCCGGCTCTAATGGCTCAAACTTGCCAGGGGCCATCTTTGTGATGAGGAGTCGTCCGATGCCAAGTTTGTTAGGTTTTCGTATCCTCTGCTTCTTCTGCTTCTTCTTGTCGTTGGCGGCTTTGGCGCCGGTACCTTCCCCGCCGGTCTCGGCGCCGCCATCGGTGCCGGTGCCATCGGTGTCGATGTCGGCGTCAGTACCATCACCGAGGCCGGCCTGCAAACCTTGATTGTGCTTAGCAGCCAAATAGTCAAGGTAGGTATGTTCACCCTCATAATCCATCTCGTCTGCACCATGGTCACAAGGCCCGGTTTCTTCATTGTTTGACATGTTTCCGATGATTAAGTCTCCTCATTTAATTCTTAAACTATAATAAAATGAGAAATGACATAAAAATGGTCTTTGGTTTGCCGGAATGTCATTTCATTCCCGCCGCAGCATATCCCGGCACTCGATATGCCTATTTTCTAGCACAAGTCATGCCAAAATTCACGGGAAATTTTGCCATGACCTTTGCTAAAAAGTGGACATATCGAGCGCCTAAAATTCACCGGAACAGAAATAAATCAACATTCCGGCGAAACATAGGCCACTTGGATCATTTACCCTGCACATAACCATCATTTTCCAAATATCACATGTCCACTTTAAATATAAGCTAGCTAGTGGGGGGTTGTTCCACCATGGCCCTGTTTGAATCACATGTCCAAATCACATGTCCACATATCACATGTCCACATATCATACAGGGTTCATATAGCAACAATAGCTTTAACTAAAAAATCAAATATCAACAATTCTATTTTTTCTTTAAATACCAATAAAAATTCCTAGAATAATATTTCTGTCCTAATTTGATACCTAGCTAAATACCAATAAAAATTCCTTGAATAAAATTTTTGTCCTAATTTATATATCAAAATAGCTGCCTAGGGTTCATACTAAATCCTAGGGTTCATACTAAAACCTAGGTTTCATACTAAAACCTAGGGTTCATAACTAAATTCATCACCGCAAAAAAGTAAGCTAAACTAACCTATTGCCCTCTTGCAAAGTCTTCACCTAAGTAAATTAACCTAAGAACCTAATTAATGTACTGCCCTAACTAAAAACATAACCTAATTAACCTACTACCCTATCTAAAAACATAACCTAAGAACACTAGAAGTGGTGGGGGGCTTACAAAGGGTGCAGGGTTGTCGACGGCGGCGAATCAGGCGCGACGACGGCCGAGGTAGGGAGGGGAGGAGGTCGGAGTGGCGTCGGGGTCAGGGTCGGGTGGCTGAGGGAGGGGGCGCGATGGCGAGGGAGGAGGCACGCGGCGTCGGTGTCTGGGTCGGGCAATGGCAAGGGAGGGGGCGTGCGACATCGGGGTCGGGGTCGGCATCAGCGCTCAGGCAATGCCGGTTACGGTGGCTACATAGGGAGGAGTGGGGAGAGTGAGGAGTGGGGAATTGGCGAAAGGAGGGGAAGCCCGCGCTGGTTAACTCAAAATAGCGGTAGCGCGTTTTGTAAAACCGCGCTATAGCTAAGTTAGCTATAGCGCGGGTTAAAAAAGCACGCTACCGCTATACAAAGTAGCTATAGCGCGCTTCATAAACAAGCACTACTGCTATTGCTTTCATTTTTTTTCTTTCCTTTTGTTTTGTTTTCTTTTACTGTTTGTTTCTTCTATTTTCTTTTCCTTTATTTTATTTTCTTTTTCTTTTCTTTTCCTTTTTTTTCCAAGAGCCGGAATGAAGGGAAGGTGATACAATGTATGTAACTAAGGCGATATATATCACATCATTTGACCCATATATAATGTTTAAGTGTGTATACAAAATAGGAACATATATATTGCATCATTTGACCCATGCATAACTATTAAGTGTGTACACAAAATAGGAACATATATATTACATCATTTGACCAATAACGGTTTCTCAACGTCGACGTTTTCGTTTTTGAGTGAGCTTCTTTCCCTTCTTGTTCATTGAGGAATAATTGAGCCCCTCATTGTGACTTTTCCTTTTCCATGGATTATGATCTTTCTTAGGTAATGTAGTATTGATTCTTCCATTGATGTATACTTCATCGTCATCGTGATCTTCCATCATCGAGTTGCCGTACTGGTCGTAGTCTTCCTCGTTGGCAACTCCATCCATTCCAATGATGTTCCTTTTGCCTCTCCTCATGACAACATGGCTGGGATTGCTCGGGTCGGTTATAAAGAAGCATTGTGTCACGTGCTTAGCGTGTACCCATTGCTCATTTTTTGCGTTCACGGTAGCGCTCTTGGCATCGGGTATAGTCATGGTACTGAAATACCGGTTTTCTCTTTCGACATTCTTAGCCCATCTGACACGGAACATCATCACGCTGTGCAGTCCAGAGTAATCAAGCTCCCAGATCTCCTCGACCCTTCCATAGAATCTCTCGGTTGCGCCGTTGTCACTCGTCATGCATTCCATCATCACTCCTGAGTTCTGAAAATCACTGTTCATATATTTGGCCTCCGTGTAGAACGTGTATCCGTTGATATCATATGCCTGATAGGTCGCGAGGTTGGCCGCGGGGCCATGTGCTAAGGCGTATATGAGCAATCCATCCTTAGAGCCCTCTTCCGGGGGATTAGCAAGAATATGCTCTTTGAACCAATGCAGGAAAGTGGAGTTGTGCTCTATAGTAATTCGGTGTCCGTCCTGCATAGCCCACGGTCGCGATACTTCTTTGCGATGGTTTCTTTGTGCAGTGTCATGAAAGGATCTACATCGTCTAGGTGATGTAGCACTACTAAGTTTGCTATGTCAAAGTCGTTGCGTTGATCCCAGTAACCCACATGCAGTTCCCTGCGACCGTTGGAGTGACCTTCTCCTTTGAGCCTCCCAAGGTGCTTCTTAACGGGCAAACCAACACCAGGCCAGTCTCCGCCATTTAGATAATTCTCGCAGAAAGAGATGCACTCCTTTGTCAGATAGCCCTGGACGATGCTTCCATCCGGACGGGACATGTTACGAAGAAATCCTTTGATGACCCCATTCATCCTCTCGAACAACATCATGTTGTGCAAGAATGATGGCCCCAGGTCTATTATGTCGTCCACAATATGGACACACAAATGCACCATGACGTCAAAGAACGCGGGCGGGAAGTACATCTCAAGCTCATTTAGTATCACAACGATCTCTTCCTGTAGCCTTCGGAGCTACTTCACACTGATCGACTTTCGAGAGATGATGTCGAAAAAGTTACAGAGACCAATAAGCGTTTCACGGATGTGCTTGTCCATTTTCCCTCTAAGGGCAACAGGTAGTATCTGCGTCATCATCACATGACAGTCATGGGACTTCATCGCGCTGAACCTTTTCTTCTTCGTTTTTAGAAATCTTCTTATCTTCCCACAGTAACCGAAACTAACTTTGATTCCGGTAAGGCACTTGAAGAATTGATCGATCTCAGCCAGACTTAAGGTGAAGCAAGAAGGGGGGCAATAATCCTCTTCCTTCACTTTTTTGCCCTTCTTCTCCCGCGCCTCCGTCTCTGTCTCTGTCTCCTCTGACTTTTTACGGGGCGGCATGTGCAGATCTGCCCTGATATTCAAATCTTGCAAGTCTCTTCTTACCTTCGGCCCATCCTTGGTCTTATCCGGCATGTTCATCAGTGTCTCAAGCAAGCTCACAAGGACATTCTTACAGATATGCATTTGATTAAGGCAATGAGGCATGTCGAGTTTGTGCTAGTACTCCAAGTCCCAGAAAACAGACCTCGTCTTACATACCTTCAGCAGCGGCTCCGGCGCCTTTTTCATCGTCTTTCCCGGCGCGGGGCACTGTTCCCAATTTTTCAATAGCTCATCGATTTTGACGCCGCTCCGCTTACATGGAGGTCCTCGATGCTCAGCCTCGCCATTGAATAGATCTCCATGGTTTCTCCACGGGTTGTCCTTCTCGAGCCATCTTCGATGCCCCATGTACACAATTTTCCCAGACCCGCCTTCTTTCATTGGCGTTAGCTACTGAGACTTTGTATGATCCATGCACCCCGTGCATCCGCAATATCCGTGGCACACCTGGCCTGCAACATATCCGTAACCGAGAAAGTCGTGCACCATCGTGATCAGTGCGGCTCTCATATTGAAATACTCGCCTTTACTGGCATCCCATATCTTGGCCGGTGTTTTCCATAACGTGTCTAACTCCTCTTGAAGTAGCCCCATATACAGATTAATATTATTTCCTAGTTGTTTCGGCCCTTGAATCAGCATGCTCATGTGTATGTACTTCGACTTCATGCACAGCCAGGGGGATGTTGTACATCCAAACAAACACATGACATGTGCTATGGTTGGTGTTCTGGTTGCCAAACGGATTCATGCCATCGGTACATGTGCCAAGCACGATGTTCTTTGCATCACATGCGAAATATCAATATTCGCCATTGAACGCTCTCCACTGGCTTGCATCCGCGAGGTGTCTCAGCTTCGGATCATCTCCATTGTCGGGCTTTGTCCTCTCCGCGTGCCAACGCAAGAGCTTTGCATCCTTGGGATCTACAAAATAACATTGCAGACGGGGAGTGCTCGGTAAGTACCATACAACTTTCTGGGGAGATTTCTTTCCGGCCTTCTTGTATCGAGAAGCATTGCACACCGGACAACTGGGTTTTTTCGCATGCTCCTTCCAATAAATTATGCAATCGTTGATGCATGCATGGTATCTAATGTGCGACAGATCAAGAGGGCACACAATCGTCTTTGCCTCATCCACACTAGTAGGACATAGATTCCCCGCAGGAAGAACATCCTTTAGGTACTTGAGAAGCTCATCGAGGCTAGTGTCGGTCCATTTGTTTTTAGCCTTCGTCTTCAGAAGTTCGAGCATGAAACTCAAGCGGGTCACCTCGGGATCGCAACCATCATACAATGGAGTGTTCGAGTCTACCACCTGTTGCTCTAGCTTGGCCTCCTCTCTAGAAGCAGCTCTGTCAGTACTCATCTCCTTGCGAAGCAGGTCTTGAACATGAGGGTCCCGCATGATTGAACTTAGTAGCGACGAATTCTGCGGCGTGGAGTCCACGTTTTCTCCGCCGCCATGTCTGGCCTCTTCTCCGCTGCCAAGTCTGGCCTCTTCCCCGCTGCCATGTCCGGCCCCTTCTCCACCGCCATTATTGGTCATCTCTTCGTCTTGCCCCGTGTCGTCATTGCCTGCCCCATCGGCGTCCTCCTCCTCATCATCATCATCATCTTCAATTATCCACCGAGTATAGCCATCCATGAAACTAGTCATGAGCAGGTGCGCCATCAAACGACCATCCTCATAGGGGACGAGTCAAACTCCTCCTTTGCATCTTCGACACGGACATAAAATCTCTATCCGGTTATTTTCATTCATGTCCTGCACCGCCGACCGCAACCACCTTTGCACCATCGTTCCACTGACCATCATGAACACCTGCACGGTAATAATAAACAAATTGATTATAAAAATGCATGCATGCATCAAAGTCATACAAAAATTTGGCATGACCTTCCCTAAAAATAGGACATATAGAGTTTGCCTGAAATTCGCCGAAACGGAAATAAATCGGCATTTGGGCAAAACATAGGCAACTCAAGCACAATTCGGCAGCAACTCATGCCACACACACAATTTCCATCATATCGCCCGGTTATGTCATATCGCACACATACATATATTTCCATTCTTACAAAAGCACAAATTTTTAATCACCTATCTCGAGATCGAGCACGGTGGTGATGATGTCAATCGGTGTCGCCACACACCTAGCTAGGGAATGATCAAAAGTGGACAAATCTTACTTCTTGACATGGCTAGATCTAGTTAGGGAGGTACATAGGTCACTTCATTAAATGCTAGATCTACCTAACTAGTTGGGGAAGGAGATGAGTTTAACTAGTGGAGGGGGAGGAAAAAGAGAAAGGAGATGCATTAATGGAGGTGATGTAGTTAGCTAGGAGCAATGAAGAGAGAGAAAGAGAGGTAGAAGAAAGAGAGCAATGGGGGGAGAAGTAGTGAGGAAGAAGCAAAGTGAGGGAGAGAGGAGGTGGGAGCTAGGGGGAAGTGAAGGAAGAGAGGATGGGGGAGGGGGAGGGGGGAGGAACAAGGTGGTGGCTGCGGTTTAGCAGCAGTGCTGGGGAGTAAAACGCGCTGCTGCTAAAAAGGTAGCAGTAGTGCGCCCCTGGGACGAGCGCTACTGCTAAGTGGGGCCCTCCATGTGGCCAGGTTCAAACTTAGCCGTAGTGTCCTACCCAAAAAGCGTGCTACTACTATTTAGTTAGCAGTAGCACGGTTATTTGAAGGGCGCCACTACTAAACCTAGCCTGGCGGCAACGGTGGGGAAATTTTAGTAGTAGCGCTGTTTGTCCTTGCCGCGCTACTGCTATGTTGATAGAAGTAGCGCCCTTTGTGGACATGCGCTGCTGCTAAGTAGTAGTAGCACCTCTTTTTATCCAGCGCTACTACTAAGATTCTGTGTATAAGGTTTTCCCTAGTAGTCTACGTGTCCGCCACCAACCCTGCGCAATGCATGCATCGTACGTGGTGGAAACGGCAGGCGTAGTGGGATGGATGAAATGACAGTTACCTCCCCATGAACGTGGGCGGCCCATGGGCCATTACATGGATAACCCCACGTCGCTCCACACGACTCGCGGGAAAACTGGAAACTGATTCAATCACAGGTTAATGAAGAAGCAAGGAGAATATCAAGAGAGACATAAATCCCACCGTGGCATGGCTCAGGTGCTCGCCGATGTATTTGTTGGGGCCTACCCCAATGATGCTCGGCAGCACGTGTGGGCCAGGCCCGGGGGCTCCTGTCGGTGCAACAAACATTCACGTTTGTCGCCCGGACTTATACACAGGCGTGCTGGCATCACGTGTTCGGCACCAACATGCAAATCAAGGCCAATCCAGAGAAACCTCTCTTTGTGAGATCAAGAAGTGGATCAATGAGACCAAGAAAAGAGAGCATCACCTTGGGAAGGCCTCCCTTGCCGGGCAGGAGAGCTCGACCAGGTTGAGACCACCCCCAAGGGCAAGTTCAAGATTGCCCCGACAGGCTTGCCGGGACCGCCAAGGGCAAGAACTCCCACCAAGGCACCACTGCTCCACCGCACCACAACGCAAATCACTTATCGATGCTGTGTCAAGCCTCCAGATGATTAAGTGGCTTCCACTAAGCACATGGCAGCCCGTTAGAAGATAGATTACCCTCACATGACACCCGTCCAGAGGCGTGTGGAACAGATAAGTAGAAGATGGTTAAGCGGCACAGCAGGCTTGCCGGGCTTCACCCTCAGCATGACACCTAGCAGTGCATTTAATGCACTTTGTCCTAACTGTCAGAGTTAGGTATGATAGCACTGTTAGCTATCTAATCACCAGATAAAGACTGTTTTGCCACTACGGTTACCCCTTGGACAATAAAAGGAGGTCCAAGGCTACCTAAAGAGGGATTCAGACCTTTGCACACTTGTACGCGCGTAGCACCTCTCCCCGAGGCCACCTTGCCAGTAGCACCATCAAAGTACATGACCCATTCTTGGGGAGCCTCTTTGTCAGGGATAACTGTTTCCGGCGTCTCTTCATCTGGAGTGGGTGTCCATTCTGCAATGAACTCCGCCAGCGCTCTTCTCTGAATGGTTGAGGTACTTTCATACTTCAGGCCAAAACTTGACAATTCTAATGCCCATTCAACTATCCTGCCGGTGGCCTCAGGGTTCCTCAGTATGCATTGCAAAGGGAAACGGGTGACAACTGTGACCTCGTGGGCTTGGAAGTAGTGGCACAGCTTCCTCGAGGCCATGATGAGGCCGAAGATTAATTTCTGCACTCCAGAGTACCTTGACCTAGCTCCCTGCAACAGGGAGCTAACAAAGTAAACTGGTCGCTGCACCACCTTTTTCTTTACCGGGGGCCTGGGATTGCCTTCACCACCCTGCCATTCTTTCTCCTGATCTATACTCAGGCTTGCCGTGACTGGTTCACTTCCTTCTCCGGGGAGGGCAGTAGGTGCAGCTGCTCCCTCATCCACTTCCCGCTGCACCACCAGCACTGCACTAACCACTTGATTGGTTGCCGCTAAATATAGCAGCAACGACTCTTGTGGTTTAGGAGCGACCAAGGTGGGAGCAGAGGAAAGATAGGCTTTTAAGTCCCACAGCGCTGCTTCTGCCTTTGGGGTCCACTTCATGGGCCCTACCTTCTTCAGAATTTTGAAGAACGGCAGGGCGTGCTCGGCAGACTTGGAAATGGACCTACTCAGCAGGGCAACACATCCAGTTAAACGCCTCACGTCCTTGACTATCTTGGGTGCTTGAATCTGCTCGATCGCCTTGATCTTGTCGGGGTTGGCCTCTATCCCCCGGTGAGACACAAAGAAGCCAAGTAGCTTGCCGGAGGGAACGCCAAACAGACACTTCTCAGGGTTCAACATCAAGTTGATCTTGCGCAGGTTTGCAAAGGTCTTTTCCAAGTCCTGAATGAGCGTTGATCTATCCTTGGTTTTGACCACTATGTCATCCATATAAGCTTCAATATTCCTATGCAACTGAGGTTCAAACCCAATTTGCACTGCCCTTGCAAAGGTAGACCCGACGCTCTTTAATCCGAAGGGCATCCGCACAAAGCAATACGTGCCACATGGGGTAATGAACACGGTCTTCTCCTCATCTTCCTTAGACATGAATATCTGATGGTATCCGGAGTATGCATCCAAGAAGGAAAGTAGATCGCACCCGGAAGTGGAATCCACAATTTGGTCGATGCGCGGCAAGGTGAAAGGGTCCTTCAGGCACGCCTCGTTTAGATCTGTAAAGTCTATGCAAAGCCTCCATTTCTCATTCGCCTTGCGCACCACCACCGGGTTCGCCAACCATGTTGGGTGCAACACTCCCCTGACCAAACCAGCTGCTTCAAGTTTCTTGATCTCCCTGGCAATGAATTGCTGCCACTCCAAGGCTTGTTTTCTGACCTTCTTCTTGACGGGCCGAGCATGAGGGTAGACAACAAGGTGGTGCTCGATTACCTCCCTGGGAACACCAGGGATGTCAGATGGTTGCCAAGCAAAAACATCGACATTCACCCGCAGGAAGGCAACGAGCACGCTTTCCTATTTGTCATCAAGGGTGGAGCTGATGGTAAATGTACCGTCAGTGCCAACCAGCCCTGTCGGGACCTTGTTCATAGTAGGCGAAGCAATCTTGGATCTCTTGCTAGTGGAACTCTCTGGCAAATCGTCAACGGGCGCGGTGCACTCCGGGGAGGCGCGCTTCCGGGACTCTTTGCTGGTATCCCTGCTAGCCTTCATTCCTTTCTTGTTTTCCTTGGCGGGAACTGCGGCTTCTGCGGCCTCGGCAGCGGCCGCTTCCAGGTACATCTTATGCACGCATATGACTGCGTCCTTCTTGTCCGATGGGTTGGAGATGATGCCCATCGGCCCTGGCATCTTCAGAGTATTGTAGGCATAGTGAGATGCCGCCATGAATTTTGCCAGGGACGGACGGCCAAGAATCCAATTGTACGGCAAAGGAAGCTCGACCATGTCGAACACAATCTTCTCGGTCCGGTAGTTCAACTCTCCTCCAAATGTCACCGACAGTGTGATCTTCCCCTTCGAACGACTCCTGCCAGGATTGATCCCTTGAAACGTGCCAATAACCTTGAGCTCTTCATCTGATATTTGCAGCTTACTGAGTACCTTGGGCGAAATCAGATTCAACCCTGCCCCACCGTCAACCAATATCTTCGTGACCTTGAGGTTGCGGATTGTTGGTGAAACCAACAATGGCAAGCACCCTACCGTGGTGGTGCGGTCGGGGTGATCCTCTTCGTCAAAGATGATGGGCGTGCGGGACCATTTGAGTGGTTTCCGGGAGTCCGCCGTTGGCTCTACGGCATTGACCTCACGCACCCACTGTTTAAGTTGGTGGTGAGAGGAGTGCAAAGATGCGCCTCCGTCAATGCACAGGGCCTCAGTGGCCTTCTAGAACTCTTGCTCATTGGTTTCCTCTTCATCCCCCTCATCACTTTTGTCATCACCTTCCTTCTTCCCGTGGCCTCTAGCAGGTTTCTCTTGATGCTGGGGAATCTTGTCGTGGCAGCCTCCTCTGCCGCCTCGGCCCTTCCCACCAGCACATTCTTGGTCTCTTTCCTTGTCACGCTTCTCGTACTTAGCTTTCTGCTTTTTGACAAGTTGCTCAACTTGGTGACACTACTGGAGATCATGGCCCTTGGTCCAGTGGATCTTCCAGTACAGCCCATCAGCCTTCCTAGCCTTTTCAGCCACCGCAGCCTCCCGGCAATCAGTGCACATGGCAACTTCCTTGCAGAGGGCTTTGGTCTTGGCCTTCTTGCCGGTACTGGGAGCGCCAGAACCCTCAATAGCCAGTACTGCCTTTTCCTTGCGCTTCTTGTTGCACTTTTTATTCTTCATTTTTGGGTTAGTGGCATCATCGTCATCTTGTGAGTCAACTTCGATGCCATCCTCTTCTCCGGGGAGTCGCCTCCCTTCCTCTGTATGGGCACACTTATCTGCCAAGGTGTACAGCTCATTCACAGTCTTGGGCAACCGGACGTTCATTTTGGAACGTATCCTCCTGTTGCGCATGTTGGACTAGAACGTGGCAATCATAGCTGCCGGGTGGATATCAGGAATGTTCCGGTGCTCCCGGCTAAACCTCTGCATGTACTTCCGCAAACTCTCCCCTTCCTTTTGTGGAAGGAGCTACAAATCGCTGGGCCGTCCTGGTTCTTAATGACCGCCCGTGAAGGCACCAACAAACTCATTGGACAGGTTAGCCCAGGTGGAGATGGAATTCTCTGGCAGGTGCATCAGACATGACCTCATGTTTGGCTTTAGTGCCAAAGGGAAGTAGTTGGCGAACACTTTCTCGTCTCTTCCTCCGGCGGCTTGAACAGCAATGGTGTAGATGCTCAAGAACTCTGCCGGGTTCAGCCTTCCATCATACTTTTTTGGTATCTCTAGCTTGAAAACACGGGCAGATGGCCAACAGACTTGCCGCAGCTCGCAAGTGAAGGCGGGGAACCCAACCTCGAAAGGCAAGTATCCGCCGTCACTGGGCGCGGGTTCGTCGACGTCTGGGCCATCGCGCCTGTCAGATTGGCGACGAGTTTCGCGACGTCGTTCGATAGTGACGTGCGCGTCTTCCCTCCACCGATCTTTCAGGACCTACCATTGATCTCGATGGGCCCAAGGATCAGATGAAGCCATTGATGCCTCGTCGGGCTCCTGGTCACGTGGTTCGGGATGCGGCCTCTGCGCTGGCTACCATGGAGGGGATTGCACCATTGGAGTGGCCCCCCGATATGGTCAGTAGCTCGGACCCTGGTCGTTGCTTGCGGGCGCCATGGCGGGCCCACCCGCTGCGATCCTCTCGCTTCAGCAAAACCAATCAAACTCTGGATGGTGGCTCTCCACTCATCCATTTGATCGGCCACTGGCGGGAATCTCAATAGGAGTTGGGCTCGCGCCATGGCTTCCAAAGCAGTGCTGGGCATAGACAACGATGCAGACCACGACGTCGCTCGACTCCTGATGGTACCAATAGTGGCGGCGCCGTGTTCTCGTTGCCGCGAGCCGGCTGCCACGGCGGCACGGTGGCGAGGAGGGTGCGCCTGGGGGTTAACGACCCCGGTTGGCGCTTCATCTTGGTTACCCTGCCCTGGGGATGGCGCGCACGCCGTAGCTGCGCCCGTAGCAGGGACAGCTAGGGGGCCGCAACTCACACCAGGGCTGGCGTTATCGCTGTGGCTGCGCCCTCCAGCGTGGTGGGGAGGTGGAGACTGAACATTCTCCCCACCCGCACCTTGTAAAACACAGCCATCGGGATGCTGCTGATGCCACCCTCCTCCAGCATCTTCTGCCCCTGCTTTAGCCGCAACGGGAACGATGACAGCGCCGCCTGCACCGGTCATGTCCCCCATGGTGTCCGTGTCCCCCAATGCCGCCGCAGCACCCATAGTACCAGTGGCTGCATGCAAGGGGGCCTTCGAGGTGGAAGGGTGAGCTGTTGCGCCAGACTTTTTCTTGGGCACCATGGATGATGAAGCCAATGATGGAGATGATGATGATGAAGATTGACGTGCTGTGCACAACCTCGGATTCGCACAAGCGCTTCCCCCTACCTGGCGTGCCAAAGATGTCGCGGTGGAACATGATCACCTATGGGGCCATCGGCCCCTTGTGGTTCGGCAAGGGGAAGATCATGTTGCACAAAGAGCGGAGGCCATGGGACAGCACGACATAGGTGACGCTGGTGGTTTTTACCCAGGTTCAGGCCACTGAGAACCATAATACCCTACTCCTGCTTTGGTGGATTGAAGAGAGGACCGTGGCGGTCGCGCAGCACTCTAGCCCAGCAAGGTCGCCTTGGGGAGAGCAGCTACGCGTGTATGAGTGTACAAGGGTCCGAATCCTTTCTTAGGTTGCCATGGCCCTCCTTTTATAGGCTAAGGGGTTACCACAGTGGCAAAACAGTCATTATCTACTGATCTAAAAGCCAACAGTGCTATCATACCTAACTCTGGCAGTTAGGACAAAGTGCATTAAATGCACTGCTAGGTGTCATGCTGTGGATGCATGACAAAGTGCATTAAGCCTGTCGCGCCGCTTAAATGCACAGTTAGGACAAAGTGCATTAAGCCTGTCGCGCCGCTTAACCATCTTCCACCTGTCTGCATGACACGCCTCTGGACGGGTGTCATATGGAGGGAATCTCCCTTCCAAATGGCTGCCACGTGCCAAATGACAGCCACTTAATCACTTGGGGGCTCGACACTGCACTGATAAGTGATTGGCGTCGCTGTGCGGTGGAGCAGTGGAGTCTTGGCGGGGAGATCCGCCCTTGGCGGCCCCGGCAAGCCTGCCGGGGGGATCTTGGGACTTGTCCTTGGTGCGGCCTCGACCTGACCAGGCTTGCCTGCCCGGTAAGGGAGGTCTTTCCTTAGTGGCATCTTGTTTTCTTGGCTTGTCTTGGTCTTCTTGATCCGCCCTTTGATTCCTCAAAGAGCTATCTCTCTGGTTTGGCCTTGTCTTGAAAACTTGGTGCTATTGTATCTTTGCTATTGTGCCTGTGTACGGTCTGGGCAACATATGTGCTGGTTTGTTGCACCGACACATGTGTTAACTAAAGAAAACATTGAGCGTATGAATGCTAATTATAAACTTGCTGGAGATAAGGGTAGAAAACATGTCTTTGCACCTGGAGATCTTGTTTGGTTACATTTGTGTAAGGATAGGTTTCCTGATTTGCGCAAATCAAAGCTAATGCCACGTGATGATGGTCCTTGTAAGGTGTTATTGAAAATTAATGATAATGCATATAAACTTGAGCTGCCTGCAGATTTTGGGGTTAGTCCCACTTTTCACATTGCAGATTTGAAGCCTTACTTGGGTGAGGAAGATGAGCTTCCGTCGAGGATGACTTCAATTCAAGAAGGGAAGGATGATGAGGACATCAATACCATTGTTACATCCACAACCCCTACTTCTATACATACTGGACCAATTACTAGAGCTCACGCATGCCAATTAAATTACTAGGTACTTCCGTTTCTTGGTAACGATTTTAATGCTCATGAGAATATGATGCTGCCTAAATTGGATACATTTGTTTTGCTTACAAATGAAGGGCCTAGCTTGGACAAGAAGGGTGAACATTGGAGCAAGATCAAGTATGGAGATGATGGCATGTGCAAGGGGAACAAGAATAGAGTTTCAAGTGATAATTTCAGGACTTTGAAGCCATCATAATGAGTGCATGAAGGCTTGGACGAAATATACAAAATGCCACTTCATAAATTTCGTCCAGAGGCTATTATAGGTGCTGCATCACCTTATTATTGGGCCAGGCCCATGTAATTTCAAAATACTTCAGTATAGGATGTTTTTAGAGCCCATATGTGTGGGGAAATAGAGTTAGGGTTGGTTTTGGACCCCTCCTCCCAGGGGTCATGAAATTCCCCTGTCTTCCTCCATATATACAACCCTTAGGGCGTCGTTTAGACTTTGGGTTTTGTTTAGATTAAAGTTTGACATAGCTGCAATTTCGCGTACTTCATTTGTGTTCAACGACCAGACCAAGATGTCACAAAACCTCACCTTGATCAATAAAGATTTCCTCTTATATTTGCAATATCCAGATTCAATATCAGTTTCTTGCTTGTACTTCATTTGCTTGCAGGAAATAGACCCTCGTGGTCAGGTTGATCGTGCCTCGGTGTGGTCAATAACCTCTCAGAGTTGGTTTAGCGATTGATAAGGCGCGACGTCCCGCACGTTCATAGTCGGATCGTCAAAGTCTACTCCTCCGAAAACAATAATGACCATCTCATTGAAAGACAGGACACCTTCGCCTCTATCGACAAGCCTCAAAACATCAAGGAGAGACTAGTGAGCGAGTGAACCACCATTAAGAGAGTGAGCGTAACAAGCCCAAATTGAGTGACTCTCCAATGAGATACAAGAACTTAGTCCTCCTAGCCACCAAACAAGATATGCGAGAAGTGTGTGAGAAGCCCTCAAGTGTTCTTCACTGTGTCCTAGTGTGCAAAGATGAAGCAGCAAGGACTAACACCTCTAATCATCTACCTCTAGTGTTGTCTAATCTTTTGTAGGAGTCCATGAACGTATTTCCCGATGAGCTACCTCCCGGCCTTCGTCCTCTACGCGGCATCAAACACCGCATCGACCACATCCCCGGCACACCAATACCGAACAAGGCACCATAACGCGTCAACCCCGAAGAAACTAAGGAGGTACAAAGGCAAGTACAACGCCTCATTGACAATGGACATGTACGTGAAAGCTTAAGCCGTCGTGTCGTTTTGGTTATTCTTGTGCCTAAGAAAGATGGTAGTTTTTGCATGTGTTCTGATTGTCGTCCCATAAATGCTATCACCGTTTGCTATAGGCATCCCATTCCATGCCTTGACGATATGCTAGATGAGCTTAGCGGCGCCACAATTTTCTAAAAAATTGATCTTAAAAGTGGCTATTACCAAATTCGTATTCAACAAGGTGATGAATGGAAAACCGCGTTTAAAACTAAATTTGTCTTGTACGATTGGTTAGTTATGCCTATGGGCTTATCGGAAGCACCCGGCACTTTCATGCGTGTGATGCACTATATTCTTCACAAATACATTGGCATATGTGTTGTGGTCTACTTTGATGATATACTTGTGTTCAGCGAATCGCTAGAAGATCATGTCACCCATCTTAGGGACGTTTTGCAAGTTCTTAGAAACGAGCGTCTTTATGCTAACATGGAGAAATGCACTTTTGGTTTTGACAACCTTGTTTTCTTGGGCTTTGTTGTGTCTTCTAAGGGTGTTCATGTTGATGATTCTAAAATTGAAGCAATTAAAACTTGTCCGCAACCAACTAATTTGCAACAAGTGCGTAGTTTCCTTGGTCTAGCCGGCTTCTACCGTCAATTCGTTAAGGACTTTAGCACTATTGCATCACCTTTGCATGCCTTGAGTAAGAAAAATGCAACCTTTGTTTGGGGAACCTCTCAATCTACCGCATTTGATGAGCTTAAATCTTTGCTTACACATGCCCCAATACTTGCATTGCCTAATTTTGACAAGAATTTTGTGGTACATTGTGATGCTAGTGGTAATGGTATTGGTGGAGTTTTGATGCAATAAAAGCGACCCATTGCATATTTTAGTGAAAAACTTTCCGGAGCTCAACTCAACTATACCATCTATGACAAAGAATTATATGCCTTAGTGCGAGTATTGCATGTTTGGGAGCATTATCTTCGCCCACATGAATTTGTCATAAATACCGATCATGACACACTTAAATACCTTAAAGGTCAAACAAAGTAGAACAAACGGCATGCTTAATGGAGTGAATTTATTGAATCTTTTCCTTATGTGATCATGTACATTAAGGGTAAAGAAAATGTTGTGGCGGATGCCCTTTCTCGAAAGTGCATGTTGGTTACTCACCTTGAATTGAATGTTTTTGGCTTTGAGCATGTTAAAGATTTATATGCACATGATCCGTCCTTTGCGATTCCTTATGCCAAATGTCTTGCTAACACTTCTTGGGAGCACTATTACCTTAAGGACGGTTATCTTATGCGCGCTAACAAACTTTGTGTACCCGAGTCTTCTTTATGTTTGTTACTTTTGCAAGAGGCTCACGACGGAGGACTTATGGGATATTCCGGACGCGACAAGACATTTGCCACACTCTCCTTCAAGTACTTTTTGCAAAGATGTTTCGCGACGTTGCACATTTCACCAACCGGTGCTCTACATGCCGCAAAGCTAAGTCACAAGCTCAATCTCATGGTTTACATATGCCACTTCCTATTCCATATCAACCATGGGAAGATATTAGTATGGATTTCGTGCTTGGATTACCTAGGACTCAAAATGGAAAGGATTCGGTATTTGTTGTTGTTGACTGATTCTCTAAAATGGCGCATTTCATCCCATGCAATAAGATAGACGATGCTTCACATGCTGCAAATCTCTTTTGTAGGGAAATCTTGAGGTTACATGGAGTGCCAAGGACAATTGTGTCGGACCACGACGTCAAGTTCCTAAGCTACTTTTGGAAGACTCTATGTGCCAAGCTCGGAATCAAGCTACTTTTCTTGACAGCCTATCATCCTCAAACCGATGGCCAAACGGAAGTCACCAACCGGACACTCTCTACACTTCTCCACGTGTTGATCAAGAAGAACATAAATGAGTGGGAGGAATGTTTACCCATCGCCGAGTACGCCTACAATCACGCACGGCACTCTACGACTACCAAGTCCCCCTTCGAGGTCATCTACGGCTTCAACCTGTTGTCACCATTGGACATTCTACCTCTACCACTACAAGAACACACGAACATGGATGCAAGTGCAAGAGCAAGCTGTCTCAAGAAGATGCATGAAGACACAAGGCACATGATCGAGCGTCAAGTACACCGCCTCGCCTCCAAGCTAAAGATGAACAAGCACCCCATCGTGTTGAACCCGGGAAATCTCGTTTGGCTACACCTTCACAAGGACCGTTTCCCCAACGAGCGCAAGTGTTGGTGCAACAAACATCTTTGTTTGTTGACCAGACTCATACAAAGGCGTGCTAGCGATCATACATCCAGCACCAACGCATAACGCAAGGTCGAGCCAGAGAAGCCGCTCTTCGTGAGATCAAGGAGCGTATCAAGAAGACAAAGCCAACATGCAAGACAAAGATTCCAAGGGAAGTATCCTTTGCTGGTCAGATGAGGCTGGCAAGGACGATGCAGTAGATAAGAGCAGGACCAAGCCACGCCAGCCGCGTCTCCACGACGGCCAGAGACCGAAGCACGCACCTCTCCAAGAAGGCCTGGCAAGCCCTGCCCCCGGCAGACACAGGCCAGTTACAACCGCTCCACCGCACCACGACGCCAGTCACTTATCCATGCGATGTCGAGCCCCCCAGGCGACTAAGTGGCTCTCACTAAGCATGTGGCGGTTTGCTGGAAGATAGGTCACACCCGTTTGACACCCGTCCAGGGGCGTGTCAAGATAATAAGCAGAAGTTGGCTAAGCAGCGATATAAGCTTGTTGGGGATGCATCCCGGCACACCACCTAAGGTAGCATTTATGGCATTTTGTCCTAAGTGCCAGAGTTAGGTATGATAGCACCATTAGCTATCTAATCACAAGATAATGTCTGTTTTTCCACCGTGGCTACCCCTTGAGCTATAAAAGGAGGTCCAAGGCAACCTAGACGAGGATTCAGATCTTCTCACACTTGTACTCGCGTAGCAGCTCTCCCTGAGGCCACCTTGCCGGGTTTGGGCGCTGCGTGTCGTCGTGTTCCTCTATCCAATCAACCAAAGCAAGAGTAGGGTTTTACGTTTCTCAGCGGCCTAAACCTGGGTAAAACCACCAGATTCTCGTCGTCGTGCTGCCTCATGGCCTCCGCTCTTTGTGCAACGTGATCTCCCCCCTGCCAAACCATAAGGGGCCCGTGGCCCCATAGGTGATCGTGTCCACCCATGATATCTTTGGTGCGCCAGGTAGGGGATTATTGCTTGCGCGAACCCGAAGTTGTGAATAGCACATCGATCTTCATCATCATCTTCTTCGTCCTCATCTTCTCCATCCATGGCATCCAAGAAGAAACCCGGCGTGACCGCACAACCCTTCACTTCGAAGGCCCCCTCGCACGCAGCCGCGGACACTGTAGGCGCCGCGACTATGTTGTATGAGGCACGTACCACGGGTGACACGACCAGCGCTGGCGGTGCCGTCGTTGTGTCCCCCGTGGCCAAAGCCGGAGCAGGAAATGCCGGGGCTAGGTAGCATCAGCAGCGCCCTGACGATCTTGGCCCAGAAGCCGCGGGTGGAGCGAACACCTAGTCTCTACCTCCCTGGCAAACTGGCAGACACAGTCGCAACAGCGACGCCCGCTCCGACGCAAGCCGCGATCCTCTAGTTGCGCTCACCACGGGCATGGTCGCCAGGTGCAAACCTTGCCCAGGGCAAGACGGGCAAGACGGAGCGCCGAACGGGGCCGTCGACCCTGAAGCGCGGCCTACTCATCACCAGACCGCCTTGGCGATCGGTTCATGGCTGCAAGAATGTGGCGACTCTCCTGCTGGTTCTGCCAGGAGTCGAGCAACTTCGTGGTCTGCCTCGTTAGCCATGCCAAGCACAGCCGCAGAAGCAATGGTGCGGGCGCAACTCCTGTTGAATTTTCCACCGGCAGCTGACAAGATGGATAAGTGGAGGGCTACCATCCAGAGCTTGAATGGCTTTGCTGAAGCCGGTAAATTGAAGCATGCGAAGCCATCGTGATGCCCGCGAACGATGATGGCGGCCCGTGCTGATGGCCGTGTCGAGGGGACTACACCAACAGTGCAATCCCCTGCGCGACGATAGGCCCAGTGGCAGCCTCAACAAACTCAGTGTGTCGACGAGCCCGATGAGACATTGATGGCTTCGTCGGGCCCGCAAACCCGCCGGGATCAGCGGTGGGTTCTGGAAGACCGACGGAAGGAAGACGCGCGTGTCACCATAGTGCGGCGCCGGGAGGCACACCTTCAATCCAATGATGCAATGGCCGAGACATTGACGAACCGACGCCCAGTGTCGGCGGGTATGCCTTACGATGTTGGGTGCCCTGCCTTCACTCGTGAGCTGCGACAGGTCCGCTGGCCATCTGCCCGAGCCTTCAAGCCTGATCTGCAAGAAAAATACGATGGAAAATTAAACCCGGCAGAGTTTTTGGGCATTTACACGATTGACGTTCAAGTCGCCGGGGGCAGAGATGAGAAGGTGCTCGCCAACTATTTCCCTTTGGCGCTCAAGCCAAATGTGAGATCATGGCTGATACACTTGCCAGAAAACTCTATTTCATCATGGGGTGACTTGTGCAATGAGTTTGTTGGAGCCTTCACAGGTGGCCACCAAGAGCCTGGACAGCCCAGTGACTTGCAAGTCCTTCCGCAGAGGGAAGGGGAGGATTTGCGTAAATATATACAGAGGTTCAGTCAAGTACACCATAACATTCCAGAGATACACCCAGCAGCCGTGATTGCCGCGTTCCATTCGAACGTGCGCAACAAGAGGATGCGAGCCAAAATGAATGTCCGGGTGCCCAAGACCATAAACGAGTTGTACACCTTGGCGGATAAGTGTGCTCAGGCTGAAGAAGGTAGGCGACTCCCAGAGAGGAGGCTGGGGTCGAGATTGATTCAGATGATGACGATGATGCCGCCAACCCGAGGAGGAGAAGCCGGAGGTGCAATAGGAAACGCAAAGAGAAGGCAGTGTTGGCCGTTGAGAGCTTTGGTGATCTTAATGCCGGCAGGAAGGCCAAAACCGAGGCCCCCGGCAAGGGAGCTGCCACGTGCACTGATTGCCGGGAGGCCGCGACAGCGGAGAAAGCCGGGAAATCCGACGGGCCATACTACAAAATTCACCGCACCAAAGGTAATGATCTCCAAGAGTGTCGCCAAGTTGAGCAGTTTGTTGAGAAACAAAAGGCTGAATACGAGAAGCGTGACAGGGAGAGAGGCTAAGAGGGTGTTGGTAGAAAAGGCCATGGTGGTAGAGGGGGCCGCCGCGGCAAGGCCCCGCAGCAGAAGGAAAAACCTGCTAGAGGTCGTGAAAAGAAAGAAGGAGACGATGGGAGTGATGAAGAGGATGAGGAAGAAACCAGCGAGCAAGAATTCCAAAAGGCAATCGAAGCCATGTGTGTTGATGGGGGTGCATCTTTGCACTCTTCTCATCGCCGGCTCAAATAGTGGGCACATGAGGTCAATGCCAAGGAGCCAGCTGTAGACTCCCAAAGGCCACTTAAATGGTCCCGCATGCCTATCATCTTTGACGAGGAGGATCACCCTGACCGTACCACTATGGTTGGGTGTTTTCCATTGTTCGTTTCTCCGATAATCCGCAACCTCAAGGTAACAAAGATGCTAGTTGACGGTGGGGCTGGGCTGAAGTTAATCTTGCCTAGAGTGGTTGGCAAGATGCAGATCCCTAATGAGGAGCTCAAGGCTACGGGTACGTTCCAAGGAATGAACCCCGGTAGGAGCCGGCCTAAGGGGAAGGTTACATTGCCCGTGACATTTGTTAGGGAACTGAATTATCGGACCGAGAGAGTCGTGTTTGATGTTGTTGAACTTCCTTTGCCTTTCAATGGAATTCTTGGTCGCCCAGCTCTGGCAAAATTCATGGGAGCGTCCCATTATGCCTACAACACCTTGAAGATGCCAGGGTCGATGGTTATCATTTCTGTTTCGTCAGATAAGAAAGATGCAATTATATGTGTGGACAAGATGTATCGGGACACGGTAGCAGCTGAGGCCAAAGAAGCCCCACTCCTGCCAAGGAAACAAAGAAGTGGAAGAAGGCTAGAAGGGATGCCGGCAAGGACTCCGGGAAGCACACCTCTCCGGAGTGCGCTGCGCCTGTTGACGACCTGCCGGAGAGTTCCACTAGCAAAAGACCCAAGGTTGCTTCACCTACTGTGAAAAGGATACCAGCAAGGTAGGATGGCATTGATGGTACATTCACCTTCAGCGCCACCCTTGATGACAAATAGGAAAGCGCGCTCGTTGCCTTCCTGCGGGCGAAAGTCGATGTGTTTGCTTGGCAACCGTTTGACATCCCCGGTGTTCCCAGGAAGGTAATCGAGCACTACCTTGCTGTCTGCCCTCACACTCGGCCCGTCAAGCAGAAGGTCAGAAAGCAAGATTTAGAACAGCAGCAGTTCATTGCCAAGGAGATCAAGAAAATTAAAGCAACTGGTTTGGTGAGAGGGGTGCAGCATCCAACTTGGTTAGCAAATCGAGTGGTAGTGCGCAAGGCAAATGGGAAATGGAGGCTCTGCATCGATTTCACTGACTTGAACAAAGCATGTCCAAAAGACCCTTTCCCCCTGCTGCGCATTGATCAAATTGTTGATTCCACTTCTGGGTGTGATTTGCTTTCCTTCTTGGATGCGTACTCCGGGTACCATCAGATATTCATGGCCAAGGAAGATGAAGAGAAAACCGCATTCATAACTCCATGTGGCACGTACTGCTTTGTGCGTATGCCTTTTGGGTTAAAGAGCGCCGGATCCACTTTTGTGAGGGCAGTACAGATTGGTTTCGAACCCCAGCTGCATAGAAACATGGAAGCTTATATGGATGATATAGTGGTCAAAACCAGGGACAGATCAACACTCATTCAAGACATGGAAGAGACCTTTGCAAACTTGCGCAAGATCAATTTGAAACTAAACCCTGAGAAATGTGTGTTTGGTGTCCCATCTGGCAAGCTCCTTGGTTTCTTTGTGTCCCAATGGGGAATAGAGGCCAATCCCGACAAGATCAAAGCAATCAAGCAAATACAAGCGCCCAGGACTGTCAAGGACGTAAGGCGTTTGGCTGGATGCATTGCCGCACTGAGTAGGTTCATCTCCAAATCTGCCGAGCGCGCCTTACCTTTTTTCAAAATCTTGAAAAAGGCTGGCCCGATGAAGTGGACCTCAGAAGCAGAAGCAGCACTGCAAGACCTGAAACTTACCTTTCCTCTACTCCTACCTTAGTGGCGCCTAAACCGCAAGAGCCATTGTTGCTATACTTAGCTGCAACGAATCAAGTGGTTAGTGCAGCACTGGTGGCACAGCGAGAAGTGGATGAGGAAGCAGTCGCAACAACTGACCCCTCCAAAGATGGAGCCAAAGCACCAGTGGCAGGACTTGACACAAACCAGGGGGAGGTGAGGCAAGCCAGCGAAGGCCATCCCAAGACCGCGGCAAGGAAGAAAGTGGTGCAGCGACCAGTGTACTTTGTCTGCTCCCTATTACAGGGGGCCAGGTTGAGGTACTCTGGAGTACAAAACCTGATCTTCGGCCTTATCATGGCCTCGAGGGAGCTGTGCAACTACTTCCAAGCCCACGAGATCACAGTTGTCACCCGTTTTCCACTGCATTACATATTGAGGAACGCCGAAGCCACCGGCAGAATAGTCGAGTGGGCACTAGAGCTGTCAAGCTTTGGATTAAACTATGAGAGCGCCTCAACTATTTAGAGTAGGGCATTGGCGGAGTTCATTGCATAATGGACGCCCACTCCAGATGAAGAAGTACCAGAGACAGTTCTCCCCGGCAAAGAGGCGCCTCAGGAGTGGATCATGTATTTTGATGGTGCTTTCTCGTTGTAGGGCGCCGGAGCCGGCATGCTTCTTGTCACGCCCACCGGAGAGCATCTCAAGTATGTGGTTCAAATGTACTTTCCCCGGGAGAAGGCCACCAACAACACTGCTGAGTATGAGGGGCTCCTTGCCGGACTCAGAATTTCAGTGGAGTTGGGAATCAAGAAACTGATTATCCGTGGAGACTCTCAACTCGTGGTGAGGCAAGTCAACAAAGATTATTAGAATCCGTTGATGGAGGCATATGTGGAGGAGGTGAGAAAGCTGGAAGAGCACTTTGATGGATTACAAGCAGAGCATGTGCCACGTGTGAAAAATAGCATCGCTGACCACTTGTCAAAGTGTGCCTCACAAAAGCTCCCTGTGGAACGAGGGACTTTTGTCCTCCATCTAACTCAGCTGTCAGTGTCCCCTTCAAGGATGACCAGAATAAGGAGAAAGTTGGACTCCGACAAGCATTTCCCGGCAGGACTTCCCAAAACTGCTGGTAGAGAGGCTGCCGGGGACAACCTCACTTTGGTTGGTGAGCAGCACCCTCCTGTAGAACCACAGGTTCTTGTGGTCGAGGTGAGCGCTCCCATGAACGAAGAGGTGCCTTTAGTCCTTGTTGTCGAGCCACAGGCTCCAACTTGGGAGTAGCACATAGTCCATTTCCTTCAAACAGGAGAGCTTCCCGAAGGGCAAGAAGAAGATGCAAAAGTAGCCCAACGGTCCAATATGTTGCAGTTTGTCGATGACACACTGTACAGAAAAAGGCCAAACGGTGTGAATTGAAGTGCATTTGTCGGGAAGATGGGCTGAAGCTGTTGGCAGAGATACACAGGGGTGTGTGTGGCTCTCACATAGGATCAAGAGCCCTGGTCGAAATAGCCTTCCGAGAGGGTTTCTATTGGCCCACAGCCCTCCAGGATGCAACTGAACTGGTCACCAAGTGTGAAGGCTACCAGTTCCATTCCAAAAACATTCATTAACCAACTCAAGCTCGCAAGACGATCCCTTTGTCCTGGCCATTCTTGGTCTGGGGGCTTGATATCTTGGGCCCCTTCCCCCTTACTGCCGGGGGCTTTGAATTCTTGTACGTAGCAATCGACATGTTTACAAAGTGGCCTGAGGTGGAGCCAGCGAGGAAGGTGACCACACAATCAGCTATCAAGTTCTTGAAAGGATTGTTGTGCTACTTTTTAGTACCCAACAGAGTGATTACCGATAACGGCACCCAGTTCATGAGCCGCACCTTTATGCAGTACATCCAAAGCCTTGGAAGTAAGGTCTCCTTTGCCTCTGTTGCTCATCTGCGAAGCAATGGGAAAGTAGAGAGGATGAATGCTGAAGTGCTGTGCGGGATCAAGACGAGAACTTTTGATAAGTTCCAAAAATGTGGCAAGCGCTGGATTGATGAACTGCCGGTGGTTCATTGGTCCCTCCGGATGACACCAAATCGCGCTACCGGCCAGACTCACTTCTCCCTAGTATATGGGGCGGAAGCAGTGCTCCCCACAGAACGCATATACGGGTCACCTCGAGTACTTGCCTACGGCGAAGTAGAGCAAGAGCAGCTATAGCATGACGATGCCATGCTCCTCGAGGAAGATCGTCTCCGGGCCGTTGTTCGTGCTGCACGCTACCAGTAAGCCATGCGCCACTATCATAGCCGTAGGGTTCGTGCCCGAATCCTTGAGGAAGGCGACCTTGTCCTTAGGCGCGTTCAGTCCGCCAAGGGTACCAACAAGTTGATGTCGAAGTGGGAAGGCCCTTACCGGGTAGCACAAGTCACCAGACCTGGCGCAGTCCATCTGGAGACGAAGATGGCATCAAAATGCAAAACTCATGGAATATTGAGCATCTTCGTAAATTCTACCCATAAGGCGCGGCTGCCGGGCTCTGCCCCCGGCAACCACCTTTTGTACAAGCCTTGCCGCTGAGCATGTAACACTTTGTACAAAGCCAGGCGCAGACCCTGTGCAAAGATAACAAAACGAAGCGTTGGCACCGAAGATTTGCATGCATGATGTTTAATTAAGTATTCATTTTCTATACCTACTACTAAAGGGAATAGGTATTCTTGGTTTGGTTCCGCTTTGTTTCGTCCCGTTTTAACTATTTTTACGTACGCTACTTTTTAATTGGAAACTAAGACATTTTTTTGTTGTTGAGGGAAATTGGAAACCGAGACGTTCTACTTTTAAAAGAAAGGAAAAACTAAGGGAAGCGGCCGGCTGGCCCATATCTCTATTTTTTATATGTCCGCAGCATGTTGGGCCAAGTTTTGCCTGCGTCGGCTGGCTGAGCTGCTGCTGGCTCACGCTCCAGCCGAGAGCGAGCCAAAAAGAATTGGTGCTTGAGCGGGAGTCGAACTCGCAACACAGCACAAACACACAAATCTTTTTTACCTGATCCACGGTACTAATGGATGGTAGAGCCTGCAAAAAAACGTGGGCCAAGTCAAACTGGGCCTGCTTCAAAAAGTTGATCGATGGATTTGCTGCCCCATTAAATAGTACCATCTCGCCATTTTATATAGAATTTTACATATTTATATATGTACATGTTGAAGGCAAACAAGGCGCCTCAAGAATAAGAATTAAAAGGATGAAGTGTGTGTCTCATCCATCCAGTGGGCATAAAACGAAGGAGAAATTAATACCTAGGAATTAAATATCTAAAGAGGTGACCGTGCACGGTATAGATTCCTACAAGACAAATAGCAATGACACAAGCGTTTGGACTAATAACACAATGAAATAATACTTGGTAAGAGAGCACGACACGAGAGTGGATTTGGGAGAGGTGAGAGGGGCTAAAACACACTTAGCAAGATTTCTTCATGACTCAGTGCGAATTCCGAAAATTGCACCAACTTCCAAATAATGCATTGGTATGTAGGATTTAATAATTTGGCCTTTTAAATAACATAGCAGTCATACAAAAATCGTACCAAAAATACCATACGTGATGGTTTTTAATGTATGACTTATATGCATTTATGGTAGCGTGTGTCTCGCTGTCACCGTTGGGTGGCACCATTCGGATATTGTTATGCCATGTTGCTACGATGGACACGTTAATTATCTCTCCTGTTGCAACGCACGGGCATATGTGCTAGTTGATTACAATAACCTTAGCACGAGCTAGTTGATCTTTCACAAAAAGGTTATATGCAGCTGGTTTCTACCTTGCACTTCCTTTTTTGATCAACAGTTGAGCCTGAGGGAGTCCTGGACTAAGGGGTCCTCGAGCCATCGACCCATTACATATGGGCCGAACTGATGAGCCACTATGGGGCCAGGCTAGAGTGCGGACTCATGACCGGACATGAGATCTTCGGAGCGGTGGTGTGCCCTCCAATTCAAGATTAGCATGATCTTTCCTTCATTGTAACCGATCGCATGTAACCCTAACCCTACTTGTGTTTATATAAACCAGAGGGTTTAGGGCTTTAGGGCTAGAGCTACATCCATCACCTCATCCACTTAGGGTTTAGCTCACCTGATCTCGAGGTAGATCTACTCTGTAACCATATCATACATCAAATAGAATCAAGCAGGACGTAGGGTTTTACCTCTTCGAGAGGACCCGAACCTGGGTAAACACTGTGTTAATCGTCCCTTGTTCCCCATCGATCCAAGATCCACAGCTCGGGACCCCCTACTTGAGATCCGCCGGTTTTGACACCAACATTGGTGCTTTAATTGAGAGTTCTGCTGTTGGGTCGCCAAAGGATCAATGGCTCGCCTAATCATCGGAGAAGGCGTTAGCTCCGGGGACCTCTTTGTCCCCGGCCAACTTTTCACGTTCGGCAGCATCGTGCTGCACGTCAACCCAACTGGTCATCTAGACCAAATCAACAACTTCTCCCCTGAGCACCGGATTCGATTCTGCAATCTGAAGTACGTTGCAGACGACCGAGGCGATCTGGTCTTTGCCGGATTCGCAGCCTCTCCCCGCACCCCTATGGGCCTCGCCGTGCCCGCTCCGGAATTTTTCCCTGATCCAATCTACGGATCGACCCCAATCCTTCAGCCGGCCTTGAGCTCGGACGGCTCTAACTTGAACAGAGACCAGGAATCCCCTTCGATCGCGCCTGCGATGCCCGCCGAAGACTCATCTTTGGGCCTCAATGCGGAAGCAATGTTCGGATGTCGAGAGTCACTTTCGGCTGAACCCTCTCCTTGCTACATGCCTCCGGCCTTGAGCCCCTACGATGGGTCGGTGTTCACTAGCCAGGAGTTATCCCTGACCGAACTCCCCCTCATCAATTCAGTTTTGAACCCCAATACGGAAGAAGTGTCCGAAGAACAGGTCTTACCCTCGGTCTCTTACGACTATCCGGCCCTGGGCCTCGAGGTTAACTCGGCCCTCGAAGATCCGGATCCGGCCCAGTCATGGATCATTCCTTGCCCAGCCACATCGGAAACCGGCTCTCGGCGGCCACCGCATACTAGTCCAGCGACCCTCGCCTTATTAAACGAGGCGTTGGACCGAATCCAGATGATGGCTATTTGGGAGGACCCACCCTCAGCTCGCGTTCAGCAGCCCTTCGAGGCAGATTTTGGGGAATTTTACGTCCCACCCACCACCCACTTAGTGGCCACTTTCGAAGACTTAACCGACATGTTGGATTACACCTCGGAAAATGCCGAATACATGGATGTGCAGAGCAGAGCCACGGGTAGCACCGATGCCGCTCCCCCATCACCGGCCGCTGGACGGCCACATCCACCTACGATGTCTACATGGTGGACACCCCGAAACAAGATGATGGCACTCCCGGGAAGGATAACGGCAGGCCCACTGACGAGCCGCCGAAATGCCATGGACAGCACCGCCGCTCCTAGGCGCGTCGAAGCCATGCAAGCAACACGGACACCGGAGAGAATGCCACCCCAGACAATGTGGACGACCTCGGCGATCCTGGCGCCAATGAACAGCCACAAAACGACCACACGGAGCATGAGGACCCGCTACACCTCGAATACCTTACTGACTCCAAAGATAGCAACTACCTCCCCCTTCCGAAGAGGAGGTTAGTTTGGGCGATGAGGATTTCATCGTGCCCAAAGACCCGCTGGATAAAGAGCGGTTTAAATGGCAGCTAATTGCCACCGCAAAGAGCCTCAAGAAACAGCGGCAGAAGATAAAGGCCGAACATGATACCCTCAACGACAGATGGACCAAGGTCCTAGTCACCGAAGAGGAGTACGGCCAAACACGACAAACCAAGAGCTACCCTATGCGTAGGTTACTGCCGCAATTCGATGACGAGGCTATAGAGCCAGCACCTACATGGCAAACTCAGGCGGACCAGCCGAACCGCCCCCTCGAGGACGGGACAGGACAACTGATAAAGCCGAACCGCCTCCCGACCCACCCCGCCGTCAAGGCAAGGAGCAAGTATGGCCAGTCTACGAATACGACCTACGAGGCAACTTGGACGCTCGGGAAGGTCAGACAAGGTCCATTTACGGACCCAGAGATGACCCCCCCCCCCCCCCCCGCGCTAGACGGGATGGGTACCAAGCCTGGTTAGACAGAAATAACGGAGCCCGTGAATAGCAACGAGCCCGGATGGCAAATGATCTCCAGTGCGACATAGCTCGCGTCAGGGGCACCACTCGCCCTCTGTGCTTCACAGACGAGGTCATGCAGCACCAATTCCCAAAAGGATTCAAACCTGTAAATATTGAGCCCTACGGCGGGACAACAGATCCGGCTGTATGGATCAAAGATTTCTTGTTGCACATTCACATGGCACGAGGGGACGACCTTCACGCCATCAAGTACCTACCATTGAAGCTCTAGGGTCTGGCTCGACACTGGCTAAACAGCCTCCCCGAAGACTCCATAGGATGTTGGGAGGAGCTCGAGGATGCCTTTCGAGCTAACTTTCAGGGCATTTATGTCCGGCCCCCGAACGCCGATGACTTGATCCACGTAATCCAACAGCCCTGTGAGTCAGCACGACAATTCTGGAACCGGTTTTTGACCAAGAAGAACCAAATCATTGACTATCCGGACGCTGAAGCTATAGCCGCCTTTAGGCATAGTATTCGGGATGAATGGCTAGCACGCCAGCTCGCCCAGGACAAGCCAAAAACGATGGCGGCACTCACCTCCCTGATGACCCACTTCTGCGCAAGAGAGGATAATTGGCTGGCTCGGAGCACCAACCCTGACACCACCGGCACCTCTGAAGTTCGCGATGAGAATGAGAAGCCACGAAGGAACAAAAACAAACACCTCCACAATGACGGCGAAGTTGATGAAACAGCAGTCAATGCCGGATTCCGTAACTCAAAGTCCTGGTCACGGAAAAAGCCTTCTAAAGGCAGCCAGGACAGCCCAACCAAGCTGGACGCAATCCTGGACAGGCCCTGCCGGATTCATGGCACCGCCGAAAAGCCCGCAAACCACACCAACCGCAATTGTTGGGTGATAAAGCAGGTCGGCAAGCTTACAGCCGAAGACCCGGGCAAAAGCCCACAGAGCGAGGACGGTGATGAGCCCCGCGGGCCTAACAGTGGAGGCCAAAAACCTTTCCCTTCTGAGGTTAAGATGGTGAACATGATCTACGCCACCCATATACCAAGGAAGGAAAGGAAGCGCATGTTGCGAGATGTGTATGCCGTCGAGCCCGTAGCGCTGCAGTTCAACCCGTGGTCGGCTTGCCCGATCACCTTCGACCACAAGGACCATCCGACAAGTATCCGACATGGAGGATCAGCGGCCCTAGTACTGGACCCCATTATCGATGGGTACCACCTCACAAGAGTCCTAATGGATAGGGGAGTAGCCTCAATCTCATCTATGCAGAAACAGTGAGGAAAATTGGGATCGATCCGTCAGGGATCAAGCCCAGTAACACCACCTTCAAGGGGGTTATCCCGGGCGTAGAAGCCTGATGCTCAGGCATGGTAACTTTGGAAGTGGTGTTCGGTTCACCAGATAACTTCCAAAGTGAAAACTTGATCTTTGACATAGCCCCATTCCGCAGTGGCTATCACGCCCTCCTCGGCTGAACGGCATTCGCCAAATTCAACGCCGTCCCGCATTACGCATACCTCGAGCTGAAGATGCCTGGTCCCGCAGGCGTCATAACAATCAACGGCAACACGGAGCGCTCGCTCCAGACTGAGGAATACACCACGGCCCTGGCAGCCAAAGACCAATCCGTCACCAATAGGCCAAAGTATCAGCCCGCCGTAAAGGCAAAAGATACACACAAACGGGCTCGTGCCCGATCCCCGTCATGGAAGCCGCCTGCGTACACCGCAAATAGGGATACGCTCCCCACGGCACGCCTGCCTTCACCGTGCTTTATGGGCCTCATCAGCACAACTTCGTGCTCAAGATACCATGGGCGGCCGTGGGGGCTTATAACACCATGTGTTCGGCTCAACCGAACTATGGCTTCGCCACGTCCTCGGACGACAACGGGAAGGACTACGGTCTCGCTCAGCATCAAGCTATGATGGCAGGACTACATCTCAAGGTCCCTATTGAAGGCACCCCTCTTCAGCACGCGGTGTTCTAAATGGATGTCCAATTCACTCCCCTCCACCTCGCAGAAGGAAAGGCACAGACGTGCAGCAGGGCACAGTTGAGGCTTCGACCCACGCATCAAGGTCGTGTGCAAACCTTCCTTTGTAAAATTTTATTTTCCCTTATTATAAATGCCTCAGTAGTTCGAATTGTACAGATAGACGTCCAAAGCTTATGGAAAATAAAAATGGCTTTTATGGTGTTCGGGCATCTCAATTGTGTAGCCCTCTCCTCTCCTTTTTCTTTCCTTTTTCCGCTCTTCGAACTTCCAGGCATGCACACAATAAATACAACTCGGTTAATTGACCGAAGGCTTGATTTTTCCATCAGCTCCATGTACCAAGTCCGGCTTAGCTTCTCGTTGTGTGTTCGGCATCTCGAATATTGCATTATATGCATCAGTTCCGAACTATGTCTTGGGTCAATAGTTGGGTTGCCAAGCTCCTATGCTTTCCCTCTTATGTTCCGCACATTGGGCTAAGAAGGTAATGGGAGAACCCCTGCGATTGTGCTTCTGGCTAGTCCAGTCAAGCACCTCAGGGGAGAAAGCTGAAAACTGACCATCTTAGTAAGTGAGAACTGGTCAGCGATCCGACGACAAGTGTTAAACTAAGAAATCGTTGGTGATGTATCCGTGTCATACGTAGGGTTCGTCCTAACACAAAACATGTGAATACAAAGGTATGCCTTGGCTCCCACGTACATCACAAAAACCTGGGGGCTAGTCACTAGCCCCCGCCGTCAAGCTCCTATGGCCAAGTGAAAGCGATAAAGCCATATAGTCTGATTGCCTAGTCTCTCTCTTGCACTACCGCCTTCGGGCACCGAGACGTCGGCTAAGGGTAACAGTGCGGAGACAAGACACCGCTCATACCATTTAATTGGGGGCTGAAGCCAACGACTGGTAACTTTCAGAATAATAAACGGCCGCACAGGAGTCAAAATAAACACACCATAATATCCAAACGAATCGCATTATAAAGCAAAAAGGTTCGATCGACAGTTTAACACATTCACTCAATGATTACATATTTTGAACACTGGCTCTCTATCGCCCGAGCACCATCCATAACCTGTCTAAAGTACAGTTCAGGGCGGTGGTGCTCCTTTCCAACTAGCAGAGGACCAGTGGCCATATCCATCGGCTTGATCTTCGGCCAATGAAGCATGGTCTTCGCGAAGGCTAGCCTCGCCCCTTCAAGACACGCGGAACGCTTCACAGTGTCAATCCGCGGTGATGCGTCATGCGGCCTCTACACCAAGCCAAAGTAGCTGTCCGGAATAGGCTCAGTGGGCCACAACCGGACACAAAGATCCTTCAGGGCTGGCTCGGCCATTCGATGCAGCTCCATCAGCTGCTTCTTCTGGTTGCTGAGGAGCGGAGGGTGTTTGGGTGCCTAGAACTACCACCAGAAAAGCCGCCGTTCGGAGTCCTCCTCCCGCGTCATGTAATGCTCCGCTACAACAGCCGCACTCCTCGGAAGCTCGGTGAAAACGCCTGCGGAGCACCAGACCTGCGTCAGCAAGGTGAACCTGTTGCCGCCAAAAACACTCTACAGTAAGTACTTCTTACCATCTGTGATTTGCCCTATTTGGCAAAGCTCCTCCCGAGCAGCCCGCACCTCCATCCTGGCCTCCTTGAGCTCCTTGTCCGCCTTGGACAGCTTGGAGGAGTGCTCTTTTTGCTTTTGCTCAAGGACCTCATACTTCATGACGGCATCCTTGAGCTCCACCTGAACTTCGGCCACTCGAGCCTCGTGCTTCTCTCTGGCGGTCTTTGCCTTCTCAAGTTTGGTATCCGCCTTTTTGGCAGCCACTTTCTTCTTGGCCGCATCGGCCTCGGCCTTCTTCAGCGCCGCCTTCAAGCTCTCAACCTCCGCGGCGGTAGCTACACGCACCAAACACCATATGGTTAGCATACAGTCCGGACTGTAAGTATGCGACATTGTTACCTATGTACTTTGATGAAAGCTCACCTTGTGCCTCATCAAGCCACTTGTTGACGAGGTCAAGCTCTTCATCGGAGCGTTTAAGCTTCCGATTCTTCTCCTCCAGGGCAGCGGCATTAGAAGTCATGGCCAAGGATGATGCCTGCGATATAAAATCAATCACGACAATTTAAAAGCTGGCCTACAGATATTTGACCCTCTGCAAGGTTTTTTGCAAACCTCACAGAGTTTCGGGGCCTGTTATATATATATATACGGCCTGCTCAAACTTTGACTAAAAAAGTAAAGACCGTTTTCTCGGTGGAGGTATATTACTTGACTCACCTCAAAGCCTGTTAGAAGGCCTTGGATGGTGTCACTCAGTCCGGATTGGACGGACCGAACACCCCGCAGAACCGCACCCATGAGGGTGCGGTGAACATCAACGATGACGGAGTTGTTCACCAGCTCCTCCACCGTGCCCGGCCAGCCCGTCACCGCCTGGCTATTAGTGTTCGGCGCGGGTGGCGGGACCTCAACTCCCTCCTCATCGGAAGGCGGGACCGGCTCCTGCGAAGGCCTTGGAGGCTCAAGTCCGGCCGGCTGGGGGGGGGGTCCGGACGGCCCAGATCCCCCTCCCGCATTAGCCAGGAGGGATGCATCCTCCTGGTCTTCAGTGACCAAGGTGTCAGCCTCGGCCATGGTGGCATCACCCTCCTCCCCCGTGTTCGGACGGGGAGAGTTCCTTCAGGACAGCGCTTCCCCGACCTGTTCGGGGAACAGGGGAGGTGCGGAGCGTGACACGGATCCATTGTCTGCCAAATCGGCGGGCGGAGACATCCCCTCTGAAGTCTGCTCGGCGGGGTGACCGTGCGGTGGGCTGTGACATCATACAATCACCTTCCACGAAGCGAGGGACTGTTAAAAATAAAGCAACTACAAATGCCAAAATATGTACCTGGCAGCAGGGGGCTTGACCTTGGGTTCCCTGTCCAGAACCTTCTCAGACGCCATGGACTCCTCTTCGGAGTCTGAACTATCGGGTAGGATCAGCTTGGGCCTGCACTGCCTCTTATGGGCCCGAAGAGGCTGCTCCTCCTTGGCGTCCCCGGATGCCGCCCTCTTCTTGGAGTGGGAGGAGGTGCTCTGCTCCTCATCCTCCCCCTCGTCCCCATCTTGGGCAGACCGAGCGGCAGTGTCTCTGGACTTGGAGTCTGGGTGACCTTTTCGGCTGAGGCCTTCTCTAGCCTCCGGTAAATCCTTCTTCTTCTTACCCTTCTTTTCTGGCGCCTTGTAAGGCGCCACGACTAGCAGCCCCTCCAGTTGGGCTGATCGGGGCCCTTCGGGTAGAGGGGTCGGGCTACTGATCTTCTCAGACTTTTTGAACTAGCCCTGTAAAAACCAGGAATATATGTTTAGACCGGATCATGTGCGGTACTCCCTCCCGAATATAGACTGGGGAAGGGGTCAATTACCTTCTTCGGCTGGGTTGTGGCGTCGAGGCTGATGTCTTCATTATCGGCCGGCCAGTCCTCCTGGGACTTGAATAGTTGACCCCACAACTTGTCGTGGGTTGTCCCGTAAAGGAACTACACGGTGGCCGAGTCATCAGATTTGTAAGCCCACATGGGGCTGGCCCTTTGCTGGCAAGGAAGGTGTTGGCGCCTGAGCATTATCTGGACCATGTTGGTCAGCTTAGCGCCGGTCTCCATCACGTTGACGACACTCTTCTGCAGCATCTTCACCTCACTAGCAGACCCCCAGTTAGGGCCCTTTTGGGTCCACGAGGTCAATCTCGCTGGGGGGCTGGATCTGAATTCGGGAGCAGCTGCCCAGGCCGCATCCCTTGGTTCTGTGATGTAGAACCACTCCTTTTGCCATACATTGACGGTATCAATAAACCGACCCTCCGGCCATTGGACTCGGGTCAGCTTACTGATCATGGCACCGCCGCAGTCCGCCTGGGCGCCGCTGACCACCTTGGGCTTGACGTTGAACACCTTCAGCCACATGCCGAAGTGCAGCAGAACCCGCAGCAGGGCTTCGCAGACGACGATGAAGGCCGAAATACGGAGGAGAGAGTTGGGGGCTAGATCATGGAAATCTAGCCCGTAGACGAACATCAACCCCCTCATGAAGGGGTGCAGGGGAAATCCTAGCCCCCGGATGAAATGGGGAAGGAATACTACCCTCTCGCCCAGCTTAGGCGTGGGGATGATTTGGCCCTCCTAGGGGGCCCGATGGGTGATGTCGGCCGATAAGTAGCCGGCCCGCTTCAGCTCCACGATGTCGTCGTTGGTGATGATGGAGGCATCCCACTTGCCATTCGTGCAAGATCCGTCCATGGCTGGGGCTAGGGAGGAGCTGGGCGGGAATCGCCGCGGAGTAGCAAAGCATGGCGCTGGAGCTTTGGAGATTGGAAGGACAACAGCGGGAGGTGGAAGAAGGCGTGGCGTTAATTGTAGCCGATTCCCCTCTTAATAAGCCACGGAGGAGCCAAGCGTCCCCTTTTTCACGTGCGGGCTTCTCCACTTCCGGATATACTCGTGACGTTATGCGCGGGTGGGGTATTCGAAATCATTGAGCATATCCCCTAAAAGACGGGGCACGATCTCTGATGTGATGAGACGTGCCAATAGAGGGGCGGCCTCGAGCCGGGCATCGAGAACTGCCAGCCGTTCAATGTTATGACCGACCGCAACCTTTCGCTAAAGGTTGTAAGGCGTGGACACTGTTCACACTCGAGCACTTTGGCCTTCAAGGCTAAGTAAAGTAGACACTTCGGCTTCCGAACACTACCCAAACTCCCAATACGCACAGGACAAAATGAAGAACTCGCCTCGCAAGCCGAAGACCATGATGTGTGCGGACGCTGGATACGAGCCCTAGTGTTGGAGGCTAGTTCGGGGGCTACTGAGGGAGTCCTGGACTAAGGGGTCCTCGGGCCGTCGACCCATTACATATGGGCCGGACTGATGGTCCACTATGGGGCAAAGCTAGAGTGCGGACCCGTGACCGGACAGGAGATCTTCGGAGCCGTGGTGTGCCCTCCATGTCAAGATTAGCATGATCTTTCCTTCATTGTAATCGATCGCATGTAACCCTAACCCTACTGGTGTCTATATAAACCAGACGGTTTGGGGCTTTAGGGCTAGAGCTACATCCATCACCTCATCCACTTAGGGTTTAGCTCGCCTGATCTCGAGGTAGATCTACTCTGTAACCATATCATACATCAAATACAATCAAGCAGGACATAGGGTTTTACCTCTTCGAGAGGGCCCAAACCTGGGTGAACACCGTGTTCATCATCCCTTGTTCCCCATCGATCCAAGATCCACAGCTCGGAACCCCCTACCCGAGATCCGCTGGTTTTGACATCGACAGGGCCCCCGCCATGGGTGAACTTCCCGAAGGGAAGAGTGGGAACAAGCCAGCACCTTGATCACCGGCAGCCCGTGCTGTCGGGAACAACAAGAAGGACAACCAACACAGATAAGTTTGCCTTGCCATCTGTGTTATGTTCAGACTATGAAAGACTTATGCGATTGGAGAACCTTGCCACTTCCATCATCTGTGCTCCCATTTTTGCCTAAATGGTTGTAGTGACATTTGAGGGGAATTGGCGGGGGGGAAGCCATCCCTCATCCTCGCTCCTGGCCCAGCGATAGTGTCCGGTAGAAGCTGTGGTGAGGGGGCTGGCGGGATGTCTTGCCGGGAGAACTTTTGCTTACTTAAGAGTACTAGGGGACTTTTTCCTTAGCGGATTGAAAGACACGTGCACGAGCGCCCGGCAAACATTTTTTCCATTTGTGCAGAATAAGTGCAGATCATACAAAGTACAAACATGGATGGAAGATTACATAATTTAAGCTAAAGTTTGGCAGATGCCTACATCTTTTAATTTGAAAAAAGATAAGTGCCCCGTAATGCCTTTGTGGTCCCTCTCCTCCTAGGAGTTGCATCAAGGCGGAAAGAGGGCCAAAGGAGAGATGAGGCAGAAGCCCAGCCCGACCCTGTTAGGGCTCGCAGGACGCAGCCTAACAAGATCGGGAGGGCGAGGACGAAGCCAGAAGGACGGAAGGATGTAACGACCCAAGACCGACGCTCCAGATGCCTTCTAGTTATCTTCGTTGTCATCGTGTGATTTATTTGTTTGTTGCATTCATCGTCGCATCATTCGCATTGCATCGGCAGTCCATTGCGTCATTTTTCAAAACTCGCATCCATTTGTAGTTGCTGCTTCTTCCTCGCCTCTGTTGACCTTTCTCAGACCAGCCGTTCTTTTGTTGTCCAACCCTTTGACTCTCTCTGCAGAGTGCATAGACCCTCCCGCGTGTCTGAAATTGCCCTGGACCTAAACCGCTCAGTCATCATCGTTGGATTCAGATCATCCCCAAACATCCCTAAAACATCTTCGGTTTCTTATTGGGACTACCTAACCTATTTTTCTCGACCGCCCTATCTAAATTGGATGGTCCGATCTAGCCTTCTTTAGACCTCCTACTATATATAGACCAACCTCCAATCAGTTTTAGGCAGGAACCCTAGATCCTAGCCCTCTTGTCCCGTCGGCGCCGCCGCTTTCTCCCACCTCGGGATCCCTCCTGATCCACCCACCTCCTCCTCTATTTCTGTGCCTAACCAGCCCCCGCGCCACCACCCGATCCCTCCTCCCCGTGCCCGAGGGGCTTGCCTCGAGTGCCGCCGCAAGCAGCAGCAGCTCTCTCCTCCCTGACCGCGGTCGCGCCGCCGACCGTCGCCGGAGAACCTAGCAGGTCCCTAGCCTCGCGCCCCCTTTTCCCCTTTCCTGGCTCTCCTGCTCCAATGACCCTCTCTCTCTCCCTTCTGCTCATGGAGAAGCTCGACGCCGCTGCCTGGAACCAGCCGGATCCGACAAACCTCGCCGGGATCCGCCGCCCCTCGTCCAGATCGGCCGGTCTCCTCCATCCCCCTCCTCGTCAGCTGCCAGGAGCGCCTCGCCTGTCTTCGTCGCCACCAACAGGTGCTCCAAGCGCCATGGCGGCCCCGAGCTCCAACCATGGACAGCCGTCGTCGGAGCTCGTCTTCCCCGCCGGCGTGCGTGCCTGCCGCTAACTAGAGCCCCAGGACAGTGAACCAAGCCTCTCCCTTCCTTTTCTTTCCCCTCCCATACTCTCTTCTTCCTCCATAACCTCTCTATCATCCTTGACACCATGGAAAGGAGCACTCTGCAGCGGTGTAGCCAACCCCGCTCCGTCCGACGACCTTTGCGCCTCGTCGCCGATCGGATCCGTGCCTCCTCCGCCTTCCCCGCGCCGGACCCCGCTGCTTCCCCTGCGACCCAAGCACGCCGCCTCCTCTGCTTTGATGCAGGAGGACGACAGCCTCGCTCGTGCGGACCTCCAGTGCTAGCAGGGTCCCACCTTGACCGCGTCAACCTGCCGGTCTGCCTGGACCATGCCCGATCGATAACAGCCGCGCATGCCCAGCTCCCTTCACCCGCGAGGTCCAGCTCCACGCGTCCCTGCAGGCACAATGTGAGCAGCCCAGCACCTAGTGCTTCAGTTCTGGCCTATTTGTGTTGTTTTTAAGCCTGACAAATTTCCTAATTATCCCAGGATTTACAGTTTTGCAGAAAACCCCTCAAACAGCATGCGTATAATAACTCCACAACCATGCATCGGATTAAAATGTTTTATATATGTAAAATGCTTAGAATTTCATCTAGTTTCATAATATCCAACTTTCATCCAGGTTTAAAATGTTTAAAATGCTGTTTGCATTTAACTTGCTTAATGACATGTTAAAATGATTTATTTCATAACTAAATAACCATAGCTCTGAATTAAATAAATTTTATATGTAAATGGGCTAGAAAAATGCATAGATTAACATGGTGCTCTTATTTTGCATGTTTAACAACTCAAAAATATGGTTTGGGGAAGAACAGTACCAAATCCAAAATATGCACATGGGGATTTTCCGGAATTGTTGTTTGTTGTTCTGGCCTCATTTAAACTTGCCTAAATAGTTAGTTTACTTATGCCTCATCTCTTGCCATGTTAACGAACATTTAATATTATGGGGTACATAAACGAGAGCGAACTAAATAATCGAATGTGGTGTTTCATCAATATGCAACTCGTTGCATATTGAGCTCCACTTAATTTGTAGTATTGTTTGTTGCACTTGCCATGCCATGCCTCATTAAAATGGACATGCATCATATTTGGTTGAGCATCATGTCATGTTTATGTGATGGTTGTTTACCATGTTGTTTGCTTCTTTCTGGTTGTGCTTCTTCTCGATAGTTCCGGTTACGTTGCAATTGTGAGGATTCGTTCGACTACGTTGGTTCGTCTACTTCATGGACTCGTTCTTCTTCCTAGCGGGATTTCAGGCAAGATGATCATTACCTTGGATACCACTACTATCTTTGCTTTGCTAGTTGTCTCAATGCTATCGCAATGTTGCGCTACCTACCACTTGTTTATCAAGCGTCCAATATTGCCATGAATAGCCTCTAACCTTTTCCACCATCCTAGTGAACCGTTGTTTGGCTATGTTACCGCTTTGCTCAGCCCCTCTTATAGTGTTGCTAGTTGCAGGTGTAGTGAGGTTGTTCCATGTTGGGAGATGGATATCATGGGATATCACAATATCTCTTATTTAATTAATGCATCTATATACTTGGTAAAGGGTGGAAGGCTCGGCCTTCTGGCTGGTGTTTTATTCCACTCTTGCCGCCCTAGTTTCCATCATACCGGTGTTATGTTCCTTGATTTGCGTTCCTAACACGGTCGGGGTTTATGGGCCCCCCTTGACAGTTCGCTTTGAATAAAACTCTTCCAGCAAGGCCCAACATTGGTTTTACCATTTGCCTAATAACAACTAAAACTTGCATAGGGACTTTCCAGACCTCGGGGATAATTAATCAACAATCCGGGCCAGTGCTCCTCATGAGTGTTGGTCCAAACCGGGCAACCTGCAGGGCCACCACGGGGAAACTCGAGGACTGGTTTTACTCATAGCTTGACCCATCCGATCGTGGCCTGAGACGAGATACGCGCGGCTCCTATCAGGGTGTCGGCACGTCGGGAGGTCTTGCTGGTTTTGTTTTACCATTGTCGAAATGTCTTGTGCACCGAGATTCCTTGTTTGATCGGGTTGTCCCCAAGATGGAGATTTGCCTCTGCTGATCGTGAGAGTTTGTCATGGACTAAGTTGGGACACCCCTGCAGGGTTTAATCTTTTGAAAGCCGTGCCCGCGGTTATGTGGCAGATGGGAATTTTTAATATCCGGTTGTAGAGAACTTGACACCAGATCCGAAGTAAAATACACCAACCGCGTGCGTAACCGTGACCATCTCTTTTCGAGTGAGTTCGAGAAGAGAACACGGTGGGGTTATGATTGAACGTAAGTAGTTCAGGATCACTTCTTGATCATTACTAGTTTGCGACCGTTTGCGTAGTTCCTCATCTTATTCTTGTACTCGTAAGTTAGCCACCATACAATGCTTAGTGCTGCTGCAACCTCACCACTTATCCATTCCATACCCATTAACCTTTGCTAGTCTTGATACCCATGGTAATGGGATTGCTGAGTCCACGTGGCTCACAGATTACTACAACAACAGTTGCAGGTACAGGTAATGCGATGATCTGACGAGAGAGCGATGCTTGATTGTTTTGGAGTTCTTCTGCTTCTTCTTCGATCAAGGGATAGGTTCCGGGTCGGGAGCCTGGGATTGGCAGGGTGGATGTCGTTCTTCTTTCTCATTTGGTTTCATCCGTAGTCGGATCCTGCTCTTCTGTATGATGATTGCTATGTATTGATGAACTATTGTATTCATGTTGTAGCTTGTGGTGAGTGTAAGCCTTTAACTTGTATTCTGATCTATTCAGTACATGGTATGTTGTAATGATATCCACCTTGCTATGCGCTCGAAATGCGGTTGTGCCCCAATCATGAATTCATCACGTGATTGAGATAGAATCGCATCTTGGGTCGCTACAAGTTAGTATCAGAGCCTTACCGACCTTAGGAGCCCCCTTGATTGATCGAACCGCTGTCGTTGGCAAGTCCAGAAAAAAATAAACTATTTTGAGTGTAATTATATCAAAGAGTAGGAATTCTTTTTACTCCTCATCCCCATCGTCTCTCTGGTGAGGACTCGTGAAGTATGTGTTTTGGATCCATCTCTTTCCTTTTTCTACTCAATTTTTTTTAGGATAACACAGGTATTGTTGGAATGGCTGCGATATCGGTGTGATGGGAATTCTGTATTGGTGCCTTCTGTCTGACTTGACTTCTTCCGGGGAGTTGAGCTCCAAGGGGTTCTTGTCACATTCGCGATCGTTTTAGTTCCGGAATACCAGAGGACGCCGACATCGAAAACATTTCTATACTCTTTGTGGCGAGAGTAGTTTGATGACACCCAGTACTGGGGAGAGCGATCAGATGATTGCCACACATAGTATATCGGATGTTTTTCGAAGGTCTGAGGTACACGATTTCTATGGTTTTCTTGGTTATGTGTTGACGGATGGATACAGTTGGAGTGTAGGATTTGTTAGTTGTGTGAGATATTTGTGCCTCCCTGTATCCCCAACACCAGATTGCATAACCAGGAAGTTTCGAGAGTTCATAAGTGGGAATTCAAGTAGTTACCTAGGATATCATTCCGACAGATGCATGATATGAGATTGGGGTTCGACGTCTAGTGGTCCGCCTGTCCACAGTCGTTTTTACAGTGGTCTCGTTGTGTCTTAAAGAGTCCTTGGCTTTGCTGACTCGGGGACGCTTCGTATGTCATGTGCACTGCCTTATACATGATGGTGTTGTACGATCGAGCCCATGTGGGCCCCACCATGAAAATTTCGGACAAAATCTCTATCATATGTTTGTTTTCGGCTTATTCTGCAAGTCAATCCGTTGTTTTGTTTTGGCTGTGGTATTCGAGTTGCTTCTATGTCAAGTGTTGATTCCATACCTTTCGTAAGCGGTGTTCTCATATTTCTATGTGAATACTAATCCTTCTTCATCATCGAGTTTGTCATGTCAATCCTTTTCAACCGGTGCACTTCTCTTCAAGTTATTCCATATGGGCGTCATTGAGAAGCCTGAGGATTTGTTCGTTTCAACCGTCCCAAGTTGCATTTGTTTTCCCACCATCCCACCCTTTTCCTTAAAGGACTCAGATTTCTTAATCGAGTACCATTTTAATTATGTGAAGTTTCGACATCCTTTTCTTCGAAGTTTCATCCGATGATTCCTCGTGAAGATGCTCAGGAGCTTCAAGTTAATCATTCTTTCATTTTTGTTTTTTCTCCGGTGGATTAAATTCAAGCTTCGATGTTGATCATATCTCTTCCTCTTGTTTCACATGTTTTCCCATGTTGGAATTTCTTATCCAAGTCTCTCTTATTTATCCACCTTTTTATTCATATCCGGAGTGCTGAAATATCTCAGAAGACTCGTGTTTTCATTCAAGATCCGTTCGTTCTATTTTGTGGTTGCTACCTCATTCAAGTCGTTCGAATCTTACCGGTGCAAACTCTCTGTCAAGCAATCATTTCAACGGTGTTTCTCTTGAGTATGCCCTTACCCACAGGTCTTTTCCCAGGATCTTACCTGACTCTTCAAATTTTTCGGAGTGATTCTCTAATGCGTTTCAAAGTTTGACGTAAGAATGAATTCTCATCAGTCAATTGCCTTCTCCAAGATCGCTTTCAGATTCTTTTCTTCTTTGGCTCAACATTAATATTCGTCATTGTTCCGGAGTGTCTCAAAATTTTTTGGTGGTGTTCCTTGTCGTCATTCTAACCGTTGAAGACCTAAGAAGAGTTTTCCTCCAAATCTTGTTCGTTTTCTCGAAGATTCATGGTTCTAGCTTCATGCCATCCTCATAATTGTTTTCGATTGTGAGAATTTATTTCATACCCATCCGAAGCATTTCATGAGTTCTTTCCATTTTATTCCTCCCAAGGCCATCATTTCAGAAGATTTATTTGTTTTCAATGTTTAGCTCTCATTCTCATATTCTTCTTGGGCTTTGTTCAAATATTCTCTAGTCAGCTCGTGATCTCGTCATTCTCTTGTATCTAAATTCCCTCAAGTATCTTTATCCATTTTCTAATTCTTCCCGGTGATTCATCCCTTTGCTACGTTCATTTTCAATTCTTACGGTTGTTCGTTGAACACCTTCCCAGGTGTGCGCTATATCTCTTTAATCCATTTCAAGAAGAATAAGTAGCATGCCTATCCATTGCTTGTCATCAATTAAAGTTGATGAAGGGTAAGCATGACATAATTCTTATTCCATCAAGATGATGTAATTCCTTCGTCCGGAGTTCGTTCATGATATCAATTTCTTGATTCTAAGTTCATCGTTTCTTTTTCGGAGATCCAAGTTTTCTCGGTTGTCTCACCACGAAGCTCCATCTAAGTCATTGCAAGGCTTCAATCTTATTGTTTCCAACCTTCATTTCTTCTCTAGCATCCTTTCATTTCTGGAGTTTCTTCCCGAAAGTTCTTCATGGTGGCTCGTGAAGAATTTCTTTAATTTTAGAAGTTTTCATCAGGATTCTTTCAGGAGGAGTTCAAGCATTCTTCATCGTGCATTCCGAAGTGCAATTCCTTCTACCTTATCTTTGGAGGTGGTATTATGTCATTCTTGACAATTTTCCCTTCATGTTTCATGATTCCCTACTTGTCAAGAATGAGAGTTTTAAACCCATCAATCTCTTCGTTGGAGTTATCTTGGTATATATTTCACCTAAAGCCTTCCATTGAGAATGTTGCTATTTGTGGTGCTTATCAATGATCCAAGTTTTCTCCGTATCTTATTGGTGAGAGAAGTTTCTCTTCTCTTTCATTCCTCTCAAGCTATCGATCATTTGGTAGTGGCAGAATTTCACCTCAATTTTTGAGATGTTTTCCATAAGCCCACAACAAGCTTATTATTTTGTTGTTGATCTTTTTCAACAACTCCGTTCAACCCTTCTTCGAAAGGATGCTTTTTCATATACATTTGCGGTCGAAGATATTGTTCTCTTATCCGTTCTTTTCATTCCATTCTTTCAGTTTTCCCCGAGGCATTGTGTTGTTGCTCTCGTTAGGCATCATCCCATCTTGTTGAATTCATGCTAATTCCTTCCATATTCAACCGGAGTGCTGCCCGAATTCTTCCTTTCTCATCCCGTTTCCAACCTGAGTGGTTTCAAATTCTTTCTTGTCCCTTGTGTTCTTTTCATGTCCTTGCAACTTTCAAGGTTCATGGTTTCACTCGTTTGTCAAAGAAGCAACTTAGTATTACCTCTTCTCTCCGTTTTTCATCCCTAGATCTCGGGGCGAGATCTCTTATAAGTGGAGGAGAGTTGTAACGACCCAAGACCGACGCTCCGGATGCCTTCCAGTTATCTTCATTGTCATAATGTGATTTATTTGTTTGTTGCATTCATCGTCGCATCATTCGCATTGTATCGGCACTCCATTGCGTCATTTTTCAAAACTCGCATCCGTTTGTAGTTGCCGCTTCTTCCTCGCCTCTGTTGACCTTTCTCAGACCAGCCGTTCTTTTGTTGTCCAACCCTTTGACTCTCTCTGCAGAGTGCATAGACCCCTCCCGCGCGTCTGAAACTGCCCCGGACCTAAACCGCTCAGTCATCATCGTTGGATTCAGATCATCCCCAAACATCCCTAAAACATCTTCGGTTTCTTATTGGGACTACCTAACCTATTTTTCTCGACTGCCCGATCTAAATCGGATGGTCCGATCAAGCCCTCTTTAGACCTCTTACCATATATAGACCAACCTCCAATCAGTTTTAGGCAGGAACCCTAGATCCTAGCCCTCTTGTCCCGTCGGCGCCGCCGCTTTCTCCCACCTCGGGATCCCTCCCGATCCACCCACCTCCTCCTCTGTTTCTGTGCCTGACCAACCCCCGCACCACCACCCGATCCCTCCTGCCCGTGCCCGAGGGGCTTGCCTCGAGTGCCGCCGCAGGCGGCAGCAGCTCCCTCCTCCCTGACCGCAGTCACGCTGCCGACCGTCGCCGGAGAACCCAGCAGGTCCCCTGCCTCGCGCCCCCTTTTTCCCTTTCCTGGCTCTCCTGCTCCTATGACCCTCTCTCTCTCTCTCTTCTGCTCATGGACAAGCGCGCCGCCGCTGCCTGGAACCAGCCGGATCCGACGAACCTCGCCGGGATCCGCCTGCCCTCGTCCAGATCGGCCGGTCTCCGCCATCCCCCTCCTCGTCAGCTGCCAGGAGCGCCGCCGCCTATCTTCGTCGCCACCAACAGGGGCTCAAGCGCCATGGCCGCCCCGAGCTCCAACCATGGACAGCCGTCGCCGGAGCTCGTCTTCCCCGCCGTCATGCGTGCCTGCCGCCAACTAGAGCCCCAGGCCAGTGAACCAAGCCTCTCCCTTCCTTTTCTTTCCCCTCCCGTACTCTCTTCTTCCTCCATAACCTCTATGTCGTCCTTGACGCCATGGACAGGAGCACTCCGCAGTGGTGCAGCCGACCCCGCTCCGTCCGGCGACCTCCGCGCCTCGTCGCCAATCGGATCCGTGCCTCCTCCGCCTTCCCCGCGCCGGACCCCGCTGCTTCCCCTACGACCCAAGCGCATCGCCTCCTCTGCTTCGATGCAGGAGGACGACGGCCTCGCTCGTGCGCACCTCCAGCGCCAGCAGGGCCCACCATGACCGCGTCAACCTGCCGGTCTGCCTGGACCGTGCCCGATCGATCACAGCCGCGCAGGCCCAGCTCCCTTCGCCCGCGAGGCCCAGCTCCACGCGTCCCTGTAGGCCCAATGTGAGCAGCCCAGCACCCAGAGCTTCGGTTCTGGCCCGTTTGTGGTTTTTTTAAGCCTGACGAATTTCCTAATTATCCCAGGATTTACAGTTTTGCAGAAAACCCCTCAAGCAGCATGCATATAATAACTCCACAGCCGTGCATCGGATTAAAATGTTTTATATATGTAAAATGTTTAGAATTTCATGTAGTTTCATAGTATCCAACTTTCATCCAGGTTTAAAATGTTTAAAATGCTGTTTGGCTTTAACTTGCTTAATGACATGTTAAAATGATTTATTTCATAACTAAATAACCATAGCTCCGAATTAAATAAACTTTATATGTAAATGGGCTAGAAAAATGCATAGATTAACATGGTGCTCTTATTTTGCATGTTTAACAACTCAAAAATATGGTTTAGGGCAGAACAGAACCAAATCCAAAATATGAACATGGGGATTTTCCGGAATTGTTGTTTGTTGTTCCGGCCTCATTTAAACTTGCCTAAATAGTTAGTTTACTTATGCCTCATATCTTGCCATGTTAACGAACAATTAATATTTTGGGGTACATAAACGAGAGCGAACTAAATAATCGAATGTGGTGTTTCGTCAATATGCAACTCGTTGCATATTGAGCTCCACTTAATTTGTAGTATTGTTTGTTGCATTTGCCATGCCATGCCTCATTAAAATAGACATGCATCATACTTGGTTGCGCATCATGTCATGTTTATGTGATGGTTGTTTACCATGTTGTTTGCTTGTTTCTGGTTGTGCTTCTTCTCGATAGTTCTGGTTACGTTGCAATTGTGACAATTCGTTCGACTATGTTGGTTCGTCTACTTCATGTACTCGTTCTTCTTCCTAGCGGGATTTCAGGCAAGATTATCATTACCTTGGATACCACTATTATCTTTGCTTTGCTAGTTGTCTCGATGCTATCGCTATGTCGCGCTACCTTACACTTGTTTATCAAGCCTCCCATATTGCCATGAACAGCCTCTAACCTTTTCCACTATCCTAGCGAACCGTTGTTTGGCTATGTTACCGCTTTCCTCAGCCCCTCTTATAGTGTTGCTAGTTGCAGGTGCAGTGCAGGTTGTTCCATGTTGGGACATGGATATCATGGGATATCACAATGTCTCTTATTTAATTAATACATCTATATACTTGGTAAAGGGTGGAAGGCTCGGCCTTTTGCCTGGTGTTTTGTTCCACTCTTGCCGCCCTAGTTTCTGTCATACCGGTGTTATGTTCCTTGATTTTGCATTCCTAACACGGTCGGGGTTTATGGGCCCCCCTTGACAGTTCGCTTTGAATAAAACTCTTCCAGCAAGGCCCAACATTGGTTTTACCATTTGCCTAATAACAACTAAAACTTGCATAGGGACTTTCCGGACCCCGAGGATAATTAATCAACAACCCGGGTCAGTGCTCCTCATGAGTGTTGGTCCAAACCGGGCAACCTGCGGGGCCACCACGGGGAAACTCAAGGACTGGTTTTACTCGTAGCTTGACGCATCCGATCGTGGCCTGAGACGAGATACGCGCGGCTCCTATCAGGGTGTCGGCATGTCGGGAGGTCTTGCTGGTTTTGTTTTACCATTGTCGAAATGTCTTGTGCACCGGGATTCCGAGTTTGATCGGGTTGTCCCCAAGATGGAGATTTGCCTCTGCTGATCGTGAGAGTTTGTCATGGACTAAGTTGGGACACCCCTGCAGGGTTTAATCTTTTGAAAGCCGTGCCCGCGGTTATGTGGCAGATGGGAATTTTTAATATCCGGTTGTAGAGAACTTGACACCAGATCCGAAGTAAAATACACCAACCGCGTGCGTAACCGTGACCGTCTCTTTTCGAGTGAGTTTGAGAAGAGAACACGGTGGGGTTATGATTGAACGTAAGTAGTTCGGGATCACTTCTTGATTATTACTAGTTTGCAACCGTTTGCGTAGTTCCTCACCTTATTCTTGTACTTGTAAGTTAGCCACCATACAATGCTTAGTGTTGCTACAACCTCACCACTTATCCATTCCATACCCATTAAGCTTTGCTAGTCTTGATACCCATGGTAATGGGATTGCTGAGTCCTCGTGGCTCACAGATTACTACAACAACAGTTGCAGGTACAAGTAATGCGATGATCTGACAAGAGAGCGATGCTTGATTGTTTTGGAGTTCTTCTGCTTCTTCTTCGATCAAGGGATAGGTTCCGGGTCGGGAGCCTGGGATTAGCAGGGTGAACGTCGTTCTTCTTTCTCGTTTGGTTTCATCCGTAGTCGGATCCTGCTCTTCTGTATGATGATTTCTATGTATTGATGAACTGTTGTATTCATGTTGGAGCTTGTGGCGAGTGTAAGCCTTTAACTTGTATTCTCATCTATTCAGTACATGGTATGTTGTAATGATATCCACCTTGCTATGCGCTCGATATGCGGTTGTGCCCCAATCATGAATTCATCACGTGATTGGGATAGAATCGCATCTTGGATGCTACAATGGAGCAGCTAGGCGATGCCCTGGTCACCATCGCCAGGACCAGAGGAATGCGGTAGGAGGGACACCGGCAGGGAAGACGAAGCCGGAGTCCACGAGGAAGCCTGCCGGGGTCCAGCTGGAGGAGGCGAAGGAATCCACACCCAACGCCCCAGCAAATCGCTCTTCCGGGGAGAAGACCAGGTGCAGATGATGGTGCTGCCGGCGCCTGGCTGATGGTGACAGTGCGTCCGACGTTCAGCTAGAGTCTGTGTCGTCGGCTTCACGCTTGGTGACTGGGGGCTCGCAGTCGTCGTCCTCTCCATCGGTGTCCTCCTCGTCGCTATCGGTCGAGGAGGAACTCTCATCATCAGTCGAGCTCTCCGCGCAGCACCCTAAACGAGCACCCGAGCGTCCGAAGACCTTGATGGAGAGCAGATCAGCCTCCATTAACTTAAAATGAAGGACGTGCCCCTCCGCCAAGCTATGGGCACGTGGCAAGGTTTTCCAGCCGTGCTGAAGAAGCATAACATGAGGTGCGGGGAACTCAACATTCACCCGCATGTTGCCATTACAGGAACCTCTCATGTGCAACTTCAAACCACGCGGTTGTTCAACCTCCATCAGCCTTGCAAAAGGGGTAGGAAGCAGAAGACGGCTGCGCGGGGGCTCGCGCAGCCTAACAAGGAACTCCAGCGCTGTATTTCCGACAAGGCCCTCCCATAAAGTCGAAGCGGCCGGGGGAGGAGTGGCCGGGGCACCATCGCGTCCTCCCCGGCCCCGAGTGCCTCGCCGGCCATGACCACGTCCCGCGGATTCGCCTTGTGCACTGGATCCTGCCCCTGCGTCCACAGTAGAGGCAAGGATACGGTGCCGATAGGAAGCCCTTGTGGCCGCTGCCGCAGCTCAACCGCGCCCTCTTCCCCTCACCATGGTGGAAGAGGGATACAAGAAGAAGGAGGAGAGGATGCGTGGGTGAGCCCCTCCCGTCACCTCCGCACCTCCATTTATAGCGGGGCGTGGCCGGGGGCTGGCTCCTCACCACCCAGGGGGCAACCATCCCCCTTCGCCTATCTGGTTCGCCTGCATCACTGACAGTGCACCTTGCTTTCTGCCATGGCACTCATTCCCGCGCGCTACGCATCCGTTACCTACCGTGCACAATGCATGCAGCGTACGTGGCGGAAACGGCATCTGTGGTGGGGAGAGTAAAATGACAGTTACCTCCTCCTTCCCCGGGGTCGTGCGCGAGCACTTCAAATTAACTTCCCATGAACGTAGGCATCCCTTGGTCCTTTACGCGGGTAGCCCCACGGCATTTGACATCTCACGACTCGCGGGGAAATTGGGAATTGATTCAATTCTAGGTTAATGAAGAAGCAAAGAAGATATCAAGGAAGCCATGGATCCTGCTGCGGCATGGTCGAGGTGCCCGCATGTGTATTTGTTAGGGCCCACTCCAACAATGCCCAGCAGCACATATGGGCTAGGCCCGGGGGCTCCTGTCGGTGCAACAAACATCCATGTTTGTTGACCAGACTCATACATAGCCGTGCTGGCGATCATACATCCATCACCAACGCGTAACGCAAGGCCGAACCAGAGAAGCCGCTCTTTGTGAGATCAAGGAGCGTATCAAGAAGACAAAGCTAACATACAAGACAAAGATTCCAAGGGAAGTGTCCTTTGCTGGTCAGACGAGGCCGGCAAGGTCGATGCAGTAGATAAGAGTAGGACCAAGCTGCGCCAGCCACGTCTCCGGGACGGCGGGAGACCGAAGCGTGCACCTCTCCAAGAAGGCCCGGCAAGCCCTGCCCCCGGCAGGCACAGGCCAGTTACCACCGCTCCACCGCACCACGACGCTAGTCACTTATCGATGCGGTGTTGAGCCCCCCAGGCGACTAAGTGGCTCTCACTCAGCACGTGGCGGTTTGCTGGAAGACAGATCACACCCGTTTGACACCTGTCCAGGGGCGTGTCAAGATAATAAGCAAAAGTTGGCTAAGCGGCGATATAAGCTTGCTGGGGATGCATCCCCGCATGCCACCTAAGGTAGCATTTATGGCATTTTGTCCTAAGTGCCACAGTTAGGTATGATAGCACGGTTGGCTATTAAACACAAGATAATGTCTGTTTTGCCACTGTGGCTACCCCTTGAGCTATAAAAGGAGGTCCAAGGCAGCCTAGACGAGGATTCATATTTTCTCACACTTGTACTCGCGTAGCAGCTCTCCCTGAGGCCACCTTGCCGGGTTTGGGCGCTGCGTGTCGTCGTGTTCCTCTATCCAATCCAGCAAAGTAGGAGTAGGGTTTTACGCTTCTCAGCGGCCTGAACCTGGGTAAAATCACCAGAGTCTCGTCGTCGTGCTGCCTCATGGCATCCTCTCTTTGTGTAATGTGATCTCCCACCTGCCGAACCACAAGGGGCCCGTGGCCCCATAGGTGATCGTGTCCACCCACGACAGCAAGTACAAGCTACTACCATGAGTCGATGGACCCTTCAAGGTGCTAGCACGCTGTAATGACAATGCCTACAAGATCAACATCCCACATGCCAAGTACAACAGAAATGACATCTTCAATGTCAAGGACTTGTCCCCATACCATGGTGATGAAGATCATGATCCGAGGACGGATCTCTCCCAAGGGGGGAGATGATGCAGAGCATCCTTCGGTCATCCCCATGGACTCTACACCAACACATCAAACACCAAGTGGACCTATGACAAGAGCTCGAGCACGTGCCATCGAAACCGAGGTGAACTCACTCCTATACAAGATTGATATGGATATGGATGGAACTTGGATGCTACCTCACCAAAGTGTGCTATGTGTCATTAGGTACGAGGATGAACTCCGACAAGAGGTTAAGGATTACCCCCAAGGCCTCAGAGAAGGACCCCAAGACCCAAGAGATGACCGGAAGTGTCAAGATGAAGAAAAGGAAGCATGCAGAAATTGCAGTACCGGACAGTCCGATCCCCACAACGGACAGTCCGGTCGCACACTGAAATGCATCTGGATTCACCGGACAGTCCGTTCCATACCACCGGACTGTCCGGTCGCACCTGCTCGAGCGCCTAGCTACTCCAGACCTCACCGGAGTGTCCGGTCCGCTCAGTTTTGCTACAAGTTGCACTAAAAAGCCCATGTAACCATTGGGGCCCATACCCTTTCGCCCCTAGACTATATATTCCGTGCACCTATCATTTTTTAGGGTTAGCAAAGTATATATGAGACATTGAGAGAGCTTTGGTCATCTACCACTCCTCTTGGAGATCAAAGCCACCTAGGAGAAGATCCCAAGTGGATATCAAGACCTCCTTTTGGAGAAGACTATCATCAAGACCTCACCTCCTTAGGAGTGGGAAGAACCTTACCTTTGTGCTTGTTTCCTTGGATTGTTCTTGTATACTTGTGGATCTCAACTATGCTATTCTAGTGGATGTGTGATTGGGTTGTTTGAGTGAATTTCTCTCTTGTGTTCTTGGTGTTCATCCTTTTTCCCCTCCAAGTGTGAAAAGATCTCCACTTAGGTTTCCACCCTACAACAACTACTGTTACCAAAGACTTGATGTCCACTCCGAGATTTCTCCTGTCGCCTTGCTCCTAGATACCGACCTTGTAACCCTAGATACCCTACCTGGCGTGTATATAAGCAATGGGGTTTAGCCCATAGAGGGGACATCAATGCAATATCATTCACCTAGCCTTTGAGTTTGACCACATCTCACGATCTCGAGGTAGATCAACTCTGTACTTGATACATCTACATTGATATAAACAAGAGTAGGAAGTAGGGTTTTACCTCCATCAAGAGGGCCCGAACCTGGGTAAACATTGTCTCCCTGTTCCTGTTACCATCTATCCGAAGATCCATAGATCGGGACCCCCTACCCCGAGGTTTGCCGATTTTGACACCTTCAATAATCAACCAGTACCTCCACATATTACCATATTTATGTCGCAAAACTATCGCAAGGAATGAAACTTATCATATTCGGTGATCTACATGAAAGTTCTTATTATACCACTCTTGTATAACTATCATTTTTAGACTAGTCATATAACGAGTGCAAATTACCACTTCCTATTTAAAAGACTCTCAAATAGATTTAAGTGAAGCATGCGAGTGCAAATGATCTCTTTAAAATATAACCACCACTATGCTCTAAGGATATAAGGGAAGCATGTGAGCAACTGCATAACTCAACAGATATAAGTGAAGCACATAGAGTATTATGACAAATCATGATGAATGCGTGTCTCTCTTAAAAGGCGTGTCCAGCAAATAATGGTTGTGGAAAACTAACAAGCAAATAAAATAAAACTAGGGCACAAGATGCTCCAAGTAAAACTCATATGATGTGATGAATAAAAATATAGCTCCAGGTAACATACCGATGAATTGTAGACGAAAAAGGGGATGCCATCAGGGGACTCCCCAAGCTTAGACGCTTGGCTCTTCCTTGAATATTACCTTGGTGTGCCTTGGGAATCCCCAATCTTAGGGTCTTGCCGCTCCTTATTTCTTCATTCATCATGATCTCACCAAAAACTTGAAAACTTCAGCACACAAAACTCAACATAAACTTCGTGAGATCCGTTAGTATAATCGGTAAACCATAAACTTTGGTACTATTATAAATTGATTCATAATTTTTATTGCATAATATCTAATGTATTCTAACTTCTTCCTGACTTATACACCCCGATATAGTCCATAGCATCATTGAAATAAGCACACTATGCAGTAAAAAACAGAATCAGTCTAAAATAGAATAGTCTGTAATGATCTAAACAAAAACCATACTTCTGTAAATGCACAAATTCTGAAAAATTAGGGAAACATAGACAATTTATATCTAATACGTAAATATTTTAGACCAAGATCATGTTCCAGTAAAAAACAAAAATTCCTGCACTGGCGCAAAAGTTTCTGTTTTTGCACATAATCAATTCAATTATCATCCAAATCATCCCAAAGGCTTTACTTGGAACGAAAAACAATTAAAATATAAAAACACCATCATTATAGCAGCAATAATCATGTTATCACACCAAAACTGAAAGTATTGGGTTTTCTCCCAACAAGCTCTTTCTTTATAGCCATTAAGATAGGCTTGAGATTTCGATGATGCTCACATGAAAGATAATAATTGAAACACAAAGAGAGAATCCTGTAGAATGTGAAAAACACATTTAAGCCTAACATACTGCCTATGCATAGGCATTTTATAAGCAAACAAATTATCAAGACAAGAAATATCTAGCATATGCAAGAAGAACAAAACATTAACAATTTGAACTTCAAGAGAGTTAATTGAACATGAAAATTCCAATGACCATATTTCACTCTCTCATAATAGTTACATGTAGTAACATAATCAACTTCGACAATATAGCTATCATCTAAAATATTCCCTCCATGATCCACATGCACGTAATTTTTATAATCTTCTAAGATAGTGGGATTAACATCAACTAAAGTCATGACCTCTCCAAACCCACTTTTATCAAAAATTTCATAAGATTGGTCATCCTCCAAAGTAGTGGGATCATTACTTCCTAAATTGGACGCTCTTACAAATCCACTTTTAGTAGTATTGCAAATATCATTATTAATAAAAGATTCATCATGAAGCTCAAATGAATTTTCAAGATCAAAAGAAGCATCATAGTTATCACCCCAATCATGATCATTAGCATAATTGATATTCATAGAATTTATACTAATGCAATTACAATCATGCTTTTCATTCAATAAATGTATCCCAGTAGCATTTTCTTCTATCACTTTTTCATTTTTAGCTATCGGTTCACAATATGCAGCAAGTTTGAATAGATTAGCAAGCGGTTGAGGATCCACATATCTTTATTTTTATTTCTATTTTCTGTTTTGGTGCGTCAATGATAAGGATAGAATAACTAGTCAAATAAAAAGTAGAACAAGCAAATGATAATGTGTGTGTAGGGACCTTGAGTTGTTTCATAAATCTCCCTGGCAACGGCGCCAAAATTCTTTCTGCTCCTTGTGAGCTGTGTTGGGTTTTTTCCTTGAAGAGTAAGAGAGAAGCAATATAGTATCGAATAGTATTTCCCTTAGTATAGAACCAAGGTTTATCGAACCAATACACTACAAAAAAAATACACTTCCGTGATGATACGTGTTTGTCAAAGTAGGTCACGTTTTCTATCATGCATGTACATCCATGATGATTTTATGACAGAATCAAGATAGTCATACCTGTGCTGTCGTAGAAGTGTTCCATGACATTACCAAAATTATCATCACGGAAGTGTCCACTTCCATGACGATAAATCACGCGTCATAGAAGTGCTTTTGTCAATGGTAACCGACACATGGCATCCACCGTAACGGGTCGCCGTTAAGCTATCGGGTTCTGGTTTGCATCCGATAACATGTTAACAGCCCCGACCAATGGGGATTTTCCACGTGTAAAATTCTCATTCACCGGATAATCCACGTGTTAGCTCATCGTTGGGACAGATGTCATCCCTACAATGGATGGAAGACGCCTATGATATGTCGACACGTGGCACAGCCCAAAAGGGCCCATTTAAGGTAAAAAGGCCGGCCCAGCTAGAGGCCCACCATATTTTTTCAGACACTAGTGGGCTGGCCCGTTAACAGCCTGCCATGTTTTGGGTCAAATTGAGGCCCATATCATATCAGGCCCGTTCACAGCCTATCGTGTTTTGGGCTAAATTACGGCCCATATCAGATCAGGCCCATTAACAGGCCACTGTTCTTTTGGGCCCATTCTAAGCCGGGTTTGTATTTCAGCCTGTTAAATGCCCGTTTACCAGTTCGACCCGATAATAGTTTCGGCCTGTTAGCGGCCCGTGGTGCATCTGGGCCGTTGTCGGCCCGGTTTCACTTTAGGCCATTTAACGGCCCATGTAGAAACTGGGCTATTTCTTGTCCGAAGTAACTTTAGGCCTCTTAACGGCCCGTAGTCTTCGTGGATAAATTTCAGCCCAACTAGCCTATCGGCCTGTTAATGGCCCGTGTAACAGTTGGGCCTAATTACATCCCGCGTTGAATCCGGCCTGCTTACGCCCCATCTGTTAATGGCCCGTGACACTGTTGGGCCTACGGCCCGCGTTGATACCGGCCTGCTTAAAGCCCATAATTTTATTGGGCCAAACAGGGCCCGAGATATATTTTGGCCTGTTAATGGCTCGTTCTATTTGGGCCAAACATGTGCCTTAGGCAGTTTCGGCCTGTATTGGCCCGTGAATTTTTCGGCTCAATGCTAGCCCAATCTAGTTTTTAGCCTGTTAAAAGCCCATGGTATTCTCTGGCCCAGCTGGCCAGAACTTTACTCGGCCTGTTAAAGGCCAAAAACTACTATACATTTAGACCTGGTAATGGCCCAAGATGATTATAGGCCCACATTTTGGCCCATATATAGCGAGTTACGGGCCGGCCTGAAGACCGACAACATTGAGATCCATTGAAGCTTCCGGCCTAAATTACAGCATACCGACCAAGAATAAACCTAGACTATACAATAAAGAAATTACGGCATATTACATCCACTAGGCATCAAAGTTGCCACCGGTGATAATAAAGCGCAACATGACTGCGGATTACATACACTGGGCATCAAAGGTCGCCACCAGTGCATATAAACGCGCCGACAAAAGAATATACAAAACTGCGAGCACTTCAGAAGGCATTAAGTTTGGCCTGGACGTGCACTGCAAGCAGCCGAACAAGCTGATGAGACCTCAGTTGTGTCAATGATAGATGCTCTATCCCTAGCTGTATAGCACCAAAGCCTACAAGGCAGTCCTCTGAGATCTTGTTTGCATCATTGACATCAAGTCGGAGCTGAGCTGAAGCAAGCCTTTCCGCTTTAAGTTGAGAGTGAAGAAGTCAAACTGATTGAGGCAGCAACTGCATAGAGGTTGTCTCACAGCTGCTGGTGAGTAGCTTCAACTCACTGTCTTCATCAAGACATGACCTTGGTGTCATCTCGCTCTCTTCAAGATGGTTTGGCTCACTATCTTCCCTAAAGTTCTGCCTGGCATAAGAGATACGACTCTGAAAGAGAAACAAGGAGACACGTAACAGTTTTCACAATTATATAAGTGAATAAATGGATTTGTTCTGCATAAGGAACATGTTTTTACAACTACAATTTAAAACTGGTAGTTGTTGCAAACATCCAATCAGATGTAAACACCAAAGTAAACAACAGTGGAGGAAATGATGCCTATCCAAATCTATACTAGAACAAAGTTTGAAGGCTTTAGAAGGATGAACTTACATTACATGTTAACACGGGCTGGACAAAGCCCTTCTCCATGTCGATGGATGGATAATTCAATAAATTCCCCAAAGAAACTTCTTTATAAGCGTTGCCATTATTCTACATTTTGTAAAGAGTAAATATAGATCAAATAATATTGGAAGAAATAGAGGATAATGAAGCTCAGGTGCAGAGTGATGATACTTCTTTATAGCAATTAATTAAGTACAACGTTACAAGGCAAAAGGTACTGACAAGAGGAATGCAGACATCAACGTGTGCAGTGGCATTGGCTTTATTCAACATTTTGGTAAGAGTAAATGTAGATCTGATAATTTGGAGAAAGTGGAGGGCTGGGCAGATAAGATGCAGAGTAATGCTAGACAATCAACTATCTCGCAATGCAAGTACAGTAATACTACCCCCGTCCGTTATTACTTGTCGCTCAAATGGATGTATCTAGCACTATTAAGTTCTAAATACATCCAATTGAGCAACAATTAATTCGATACAGAGGGAGTACATGACAACAGGTACTTACATGAGCAATCCAAAACTTCATAACCATTGTGTTAATTCTATATTTATCTAAGAGTAAATATAGATCTTATAATTTTGAGCAAAGGGAGGATAAAGAAGCGAACATTTACAGTGATGCTACATAATCAAACAGCAATGAGTGTAAGTATGCTGACAAAGGGCAAGAGGTACTGACATGAGCAATGCAGTGCCCAGTATTGTTGTGAGATCCTATGATCCTTTGAGAAAGGAGATTCATCTGAAATTAGTTTTCATACAAGAGAGAAGGTAAGGCACATGCAAAAATTTAGGAGTTCAAATTTTGAATTGATATCATAGACAGTACCTGACGCTGGGCTCTCTGCAGTTCTAATAGGGGTTTGGCCAGTGGAGTAGGGGTAAAGTGTGGTACAGTTGGGCCTGTGTTTTCTGTGGCTGCTGATCTATCTGATTTAACAGGTATCACTACCTTTTCCAAATACCTAGTTTGTACTCCTTGAGGATCTGCACTCACCCTCTTCCTTTTGGACATCTATTACGAAAGAACAACATTTGACTGGAAAACCCTAGTATGATGACACATGGAATAGGTACAGAAAATGGATAGGTATGGCATATACTCATATATGATGCTTAAACTAAGCAGATGGTGGTGTACCAAAGTAGAAGTGATGCAAGAGGTCATATGCAAAATATGTGCGACCAATACAACCTTGCCAAGTTAGAGCAAGCACCTTGATGGGTGAATAAGATAGGCCATCCTCAACCATGCCAAGTTTGTTAGCCAGTGGATTGTTCCGCAATATTCCTCTCGTGTGCCCATTCTCATATTCATTTTGATCATGTTCAATACCTGACATGCATGAAAACATAAAAACAAGTGAGATTATCTTTGTAATGCAGAAGTGATCCTAATCCAATACTGCCTCCCTGTAAACCCCTTTGTGCTATCTCTGCAATTCTTCTGAGAGATGCCATGCATGCTGTAATTTGGTGTGTGCATTAATATAATGTGGCCTACTACTCAAAATATGAGAGCTCCAGAAGTGATGATACTTCGCAGAAGACAGCTTCAACATATAGTAAAGAAGAACAAGTCGACCTGACCTGACAGATTCAAAATATACTAAGGGAGAACAACTCGACCTGACCAGTTGACCGCAAATGTCTCTGCTACTCTTCCCAACAAGGAACATACTTATTAAAGAAGAGAAGAGGATCATGTTGAAGAAGAGTAGAAGAGCAAGCAGATTGAAGATATTACAAGTCTTTCTATACAATGTCTGTTGCCCACCCATGATGAACCAGAGCACACAGAGAAATACTATTCCTTCCGGTTTCTCCATATGTGGCTCACATGCATTTCGAAACTAAAGTAGAAACATTTAGCTGACCAATTAAACATGTCTCAGTTTTACTAATATCAGCATAATATCATATTCGAATTTGTACAACTAAGCTTGTTTAGCTCGATGGGTGGAGTAGTGCTATTACGACACGAACCACGTAGGCTGATCGTGGCCATCATAAAATGGGGAAACCGTAAGCATGATGAGTATAGTGTTGACCGTGGTAGTGGGATGGCAGATCTAAAGCTGCAAACCGCCCAAAGGGTAGTTAGCAACCGATATTTGCTTTGAAATAACAACTAAGATTTGGTATGGACAAGAAAGTACAGTCAACAAGTGACAAAGAAATGCAATTCTGCTGTCTCTCTATATGTCGCGACATGCATTTGGAAACTCAAGTGGGACCTTTAGCTAACCAATTAAATGTGTCTATTAACTAATATCAGTATCATATAACAATCATATTTGAACAACTAAGCTTTGGAATTATGAGTGTTGTGTTGTTTAGCTTGAAGGGTGGAGTATTGCTAGTACGACAGAAAGCACCTACGCAGATCATAGTAGGGTAGATAAAAGGGGGAAACCCTAAGCATCAAGAGTAAAATAAGGAAAGTGGAACTAGCTGGACCATATGGGCTTGTATTGCCAGTACGGCAAGAAAGGGTTCGGCCCCAAAAGGGGCGGCTCTATTCAACTGAAGGCATACTACTGTTACTATCAGTCTAGACTATCAAAGACGACATAGCTCCCAGCATTTCCCGGATATTATGGCAAACCATCTAGAATCGTTGAAAGCGTCCATCTGAAGCGACCCAATAGACCTGTCGACTGCAAATGCCCCTGCTCCACTTCCCAACAAGGAACATACTGTACTACTCCCTCCATTCTTAAATATAAATCTCTTAGAGATTCGAATGCGGACTACATACGGAGCAAAATGAGTGAATGTACACTCTAAAATATGTCTATATACGTCTGTATGTAGTTCTTATTGGAATATCTAAAAAGACTTATGTTTTACCAAAAAAGGCTTTCGCCCCGCTTTATAAATAAAGCAACGATGAACAACACCTGGTACAAATGCACGCCACCACAACACACGCACGCACCCAATGCAGTTTAGGAACAGAGGAAGTAATATACTTATTAAGAAGAACGGAAGAGGAACATGATAACAAAGAGCAAGCAGATTTCTCTACTCTTATACTCTTATCTCTATCTATCTAATCTTATAAAAAATAGAGTTGGTGATGATGGTGTGCCTGCCATCCTGCAATATAGGCCGTCCGATTTATATCTGGCGGATAGGAAGGAAACTATGGCATTTTTGCAAAAAGATACCCACACCCTTCTCCACATTTGCAAATAAGGCCTTCCCACGTTCATCCTTTTCTCCCACAAGATAAACTACTCATACAAATGCATCTTGATGTTCCGTGCAACGCACGGGCATCTTGCTAGTTAGATAATACAATGTGTGTTGCCCACCCATGATGAACCAGAGCGCACAGAGAAATGCAAATCCCTGCTGTCTCTCTATATGTGGCGCACATGCTATTCGAAACGAATATAGGAACATTAGCTGACCAATTAAACATTCTCTGTTTTAGTAATATGAGCATCATATCAGATTCGTATTTCAACAACTAAGCTTTGGAATTATGAGTGGCATGTTGTTTCGCTTGATGGGTTAAGGTCTTAAGGAGCAGTGCTAGCACGACAGGAAGCACCTACGATGATGGTAGTGAATATAAAGGGGGAAAACCATAAGCTTTACGAGTATAGTGAACGTGCCTTGGCAGACCTCAAGGTGCAAACCGGACAAAGGCTACTTCGCAACCAACGTTTGCTTTCAACTAGCCACTACGATTTGGTACGGACAAAAAAATTACAGTAAACAAGTTATGATCTATTTTTCGGGTGAGATCAATAACTTAAGCAGATATGAAAGAGTACCACCTCCCTTGCGATGCCGTGTAGGCTCCTGCTGATACGTTGAGGGTGCTGCGGGTGCGATGGCTGTTGGCGGCGCGGAAGAAGACTTTAGATGGCAGACAGCCGGGTCGGGGGATAAGTCCTGTTGTCATGGACGAGGCGGTCGTAGGAGCGGCAACTGCAAGGTGGACGACGGCGCCGATGAAGCAAGAGGACGCGATGAAAGGATCCTGGTCCGGCGCCATGGATGAGAGACGTCCATCTCTTGCAGTGGACGATGGGGTAGGGGTAGCGGCTCCGGCAAGGTGGAGGATGGGGTGGCGGATGAAGGAGGCTGGTCGGAGTGGGGAGGTTGTTGTGGCGCCGACGGTGTATGAATGGGGAAATGGAGGGGGGATCTCAAACTTTGGGACGCGCTTGTCTGAAATGTGAGAAAGTTATGAACTTATCCCCGTTTAAAATTTCGGACATCTCGTCCGTTGGGGATAGGACGGTAATCTCGCATCTCCCCAATATTTGCAGGTAGCGATTCCAGGCGAGGAGAGGGTGTTTTGCCATCCACGGTTGGCGCCCACGGTGTATGAACGGGGTTGAAAGGTAGGGCGGTTGTGTCACGTCTAAGGGAAGTTACACATCTGCCCCTATTTAAAATATTTTCCTACATCGATTTCGGACGAGGAGAGTTTGTTTTGCCGCCCACCGTGTATGAATGGGGAAATGGAGGGAGAGACACAGGTCTTTCGGATGAGCTTGAATCAAATGTGTTTTGCCGCCCATGTTTGGCGCCCACCATGTCTGAATGGGCTCAGAGGTGGTCGTGTCATGTCTGATGGAAGTCACTAGTCTACCCCTATCGATAGAAGTGGAAATCAGGTCGATTAGGATGTGAAGTGTCAGGGGTAGACAATAATTTGCATCTCACAAACACTTGCTTTGGGTAGCCGACAAATGATAGTGGGTGTTTTGCCGCTTCGTTCAAAATTTAGGAGAATTAGCATTGACGTTTACCCTGGGCCCTGGCAACTAAATTCAAATCCAATTTGTATTCGATTACGAATATCCATACATCATTCTACGTTTTGTTATTTATTTCTTCAAAACCACGACAAAGATTTATTCCACCTTTATATATGAATATGATTTAGAAATGTTGTGATCTTCGAATTCAGTAGGTTGGATACACTTTGAGTCAAATAGTTATTTCATCCAATACAATATGCTCACACGAAAAATAGTACACCTTATGTCAATCATACAAGTACTGAGGATTACCTCGCCTAAAAAATTCAGATCATTACAACACATGGACAACATAGGGGGTCTTACAACCTAATCCATTCAGAGACATGACACAACATGCAAGTATACTAATCTAATGACAATTTCAACTGGTATCTAAAGAAGAACTGGGATTACCCTGGGCTTCAGATAGCAGAAGCAGCAGGACCTCCTCTGTCTTCAAATGCAACATTCTTACTTCCTCCAATTCTTGGGTGGCTTGCATAATGCGTGCAGCTAATTGCATAATTTCCAGCCTCAAGATCAAGATTACCTCATTCATGGCAGCCACACCATCTCTTTCTGCCTCTAGTAGAGCCTTAAGAACTATAATATCTGTGCTCAGACTACTCTCTGACGGTGTTGCCTCTGAACTGCTACATCTGGTAACATGGATGGCGCACTGCTTGCACAAATAGATTCTGGGGTTGTACATTGTGTCCTAGTGTGAATGGCATCCTAAAAGGTTTCCGCTGGACATAAGTAAGAGATAGTTATCGCATGATCCAGGAAGTAAGCTTACATGGTAAACGACATACGAACTATTGCCGAGCATGGCAAGCTATATTTAAATGGTTCGAAGCAGCATCAGCTGAAAAGAAATTAAAATGGTAAGATGAAACTAGGGATGTAAGTGGCAAATAAACGGCATCGGCCAGTCCCATCTAGTTAGTTTTTGCTAGCTCGCTAGTTCATTTTCCTCAAAAAACAAAAACTCTTTTGAACTATCATACCACTAGTGGACTTTAATCAGGATTAAACGGGACCCAGTTGACATCCCTAGTTGAAAGGGAGTGTACCACCGCTATATTTAAGTTGCCAAGGCATCTAAGCAGTTGAAATAATCTGAGAAAGCACTTAATAGTGTGGCCTCATATAAACTACGAAGACAGTCTTGTGATGAAGTTCATAGGAAAAGTTAAGGAGTCAAATGAACTAGGCATGCATTTCTTTACGATAGTACAGCAGTCATTGCTGACATATTGGCCAACTCAGGTATAGCCTAACAAGTAACAAACAAGCATTCGAATCAAGCAATACAGCAAAGCAGACAACTGAACTATTTGTAATTCTGTAGGATTACAGGTTGAGGGCACAAGCCAAGAAAGCAGCCCACACGCATTACATTTCACATGTACTAAAACGCACTGGCTTACCATATGTTGCTGTGAAGCCTTGCTGCTGTTGCAATGTTCTTTGAAGATATAGTCAGCATCCTGTGGTTGCAAATCTAGTTGTTGTAGTTTATTCTGCACCCTCTATTTAGGTAAAATTAATTTTAATCACATGCACTGGTTCGAATTGATCATCAATGGTTCATCTAAACTAATGAAAGAAGGGTGTGTGCTTACACGACAATATATGTGCTTCACTCTATTTTTATGCTTGTTCGAGGTGCCAGCCCCAAAAGAACAAATATTTTGCTTGATGGGGTTGGCAGCTCCATAATTAATAGAAGCATCAAATTAGTCATGCAACTTGGGAAGATCAAGAACACATAAAAAAGTAATGAACAGAGGCTCGGAGCAGTGATGTAATAGCTAGCATCATAAAATGTAGGGTAAAACGAACAAAAAGTAGCGGAACCACATGCTAGATTGCTGATGTGTAATTAACCATAGAGAACATGAAGTAGTCTGATGGAACCAACAGCTGGCATCAGAACAACACCATTATCATAAATATAGCATGCAAGAAGTAAAATAGTAGGCAGTGATATCTAGGAAGTAAAGTAATACTTAGGACAAAACAAAAGCATTGTAACTATATGTGCACTGGTTTGTAATTTAGCACATGTAACATGTTCACTGCCAGAAGTATGGCCCTACAGGTGCAAGTAGAATAACGCGTCTCATGAAATATTGAATGATGCCCTGAAGAAATTCAAAGGTGCGGTGCTTATGCCAAGAAAGTGAACGTAGGCGCCGGCCGTTGGATAATAGTGCCTGATTCTCGGTGGCGTATGGGTATCGTTGTCATACTTGATAGCTAAGGATCGTCGATGGTGCTCGTGTTGCGGTTGAGTTTGGGCCGGCTGTCACCGTTGCTGCAGCGGCTCCGGTGATTCGGTTGCGGCGCCTGTCGACATACAAGAAAGCTCATTTGTGGTAAGCGAACAGTTCCACGATAAAGAAGAGAAAAATCGAAGGAGTACAAATCGAAATAACCTGATGAGGCTGTGGCATCAGTAAAGCAGGGCCGGTGGAGTTGAATATGGCATCCGTGGAGCGGGTCCGGTGTAGTGGACGAAGGCGTCGGCGAAGCACATCCGGCGCGGTGTACAGTGCTTTCAGTGAGGCGGATCTGTTGCGGTGGACGAGGGCTTGTATGAAGGGCTAGCGATGGGGCGGACGAGGGAGTCGGTGAAGGGCCTACACTATGGTGGACGAGGGCGCCGGTGAAGCAGATCCAGTGTGGTGGACCTTGATGGCGGCAAGGAGATCTGGAGCGGTGGACAGGCCAGTCGCTGAAGCGGCTCTGATGAAGTGGTGAGTTGGCAGTTGGGGGTTCCAAGGTGCAGAAGGTAGATCCGGCGGGGTGTGAGGTCCACTGCTGTGGCGGAGGACTAGATTCGGTGGCTTGGCATGGTTGGGGGGGCGGGGAGGGGAAGGGGAGGGGCTCTGGGGAAGAATGTTGGGGGCAAAGAGGGGAAAACAATGGAGTTACCAAAGCAGCCCTTTTCCGTTCATGTGGCAGGGGTAAAACAGGAATATTGCAGGGCTAAACTTTTGGGCGCGTGATATTTCGATGTGAGCGGGAAGTTTGAAAGCTTTTGGCGCCTGAAATTAAGTGTTCTGCTCTTGTACGGCCGACTATGATATCATGGCCGAGAATTTATTTGTTTTGCATGAAAAAAAAAGTGCATGTTTCAAAAATCAATGTCTCCAACTCGAAACTTAGATTGTCCATTCAATTCAAATATGGATCATTGAGCTAGTGGAAGCAAATACCATCATATGGTCCAATTCAAATGAGATTCCAAATGTGTTTATCCTAAATATGATGACAAAAACAAAAATGTGTATGTGTATGAATAAAGTGGATGATTATAAAGTTTGAACATGCCCGTATGTGTATATCTCTAGGTTTGATATATGAATTTGAAATCACGAAATCCCGGCTTAAAAAATGTACCTCCATTTAAATGAATTACAAAATCTAGTGATGGAGTCGAATTCCAAAATTCCAATCTTAGGTTTGTAATTCTGGAACTTCAAAGTATATCACGCATGTTCAAAAGTATCGTTATCTCATAGTCCAAACTATGAAACAAATTGATCAACCATGAGTGCACACACTATTGACCATATATATCTCAATTGCGCTAAAGTCTCTCAAATATAGACACCTCACTCTTTATCTGAAGCCACCCAACCCGTCCCCCCCCCCCCCCACACAAGTCGTCCTCTCCCCCGGACACGAACACAGGAGCACATTAACAGCCCCCCCTCTCTTCTAAAGTCCGGACCCCAATATAGGTCTCTATCACTTTGTCTCTCGGGCATGCACACATCTCTTCCCCCACTCTCTAGGTCTCCCGGCATCTCTCTTTCCCAAGCACACACACTATATAGAGTGTATCTTTCCCATACACACAAAACATCACCCCCAAACGTCTATCTCCCTAGTTATGTGGTTCTCGCACACTCACCTCACTCACCACCCGCACTGCAAACAAGCACCCTTTGTCTCCTTGTGCACCACTCTCCTCTTTCTATCTCTCCCACATGCGGACCCGCCCCAGCTCCTTCCCTATATACATATATGTCATGACTCTTTCCATAGCTCCCTAACGTATCATCGTTCTCAATCTTGCACGTTGTTCTCTACACCATCTATTCTAGATCTCTCATGAAGTCTCTATCACACACACTATGACTCGCTTCCCTTGCGTCTCCGTACATAGGCCACTTTCGAACAACATCAACCTTGTCTCCCTATCTATACGCCACTTCTGCACACAACCGACCCCTCTCTCTCCCCCGCTCTTCCTCTCTCTCTCCCTCGCTAGCTCTCTCTCTCGCTCTCACACCCCTCTCCCACACACACTCGGTGTCTCTTCCAAATAGTCTGCTCCCCGCCCGCACCCATGCTATCCCGCTACTACACATGCCTTTGTCTCTCTTTGACACACATGTCACACCATTCCCCCTTCCCTACTAGGTTTACATCATTAGTGGTCTCTCTTCTCCACATACACACACTCCCTCTCACACACACACGCGCGCACAAACACACACAGACACGCACAAACCCATCTATCTGGATCCTTCTTTTAAGACACACACCCTTGCATATTCTCTCCAGCTCTAGGTATGTATATATATCCCCCCTCTCTCTCTAGCTCACATGCACACCAAAATTCTCCATCTCTCTAACTCACACATCTTTTCCCATGTCCGCATGTGTATCTCACACACTCACTCTCTAATTATGTCTATGTGTCTCCACATTACACAACACAAAGCCCCATGCACATGTCTCTCTCTATCCTCCACACACAGAGACACAAAGAATCTCTTATCATTGCCTTAGTCTCTACACATATCACACACGCACGCTGTCTCTCTCAGTCGCACACGCTCAACAAAGGTTTTCCCGTGAATAACTTACCGTCTATTCATCAACAGTCGTGGCAGTACGGTGAACACGAGACGTGAAAAAGAATAAATCTACACGTGCGTAGACCACCTAGTATGACTAGTAGGACTAGAGCAAGCCGAAAGCGCGCCGCCGTCACCCCCTCTTTATTGGCGACGGGAAAACCTTTGTTTTACACAGTCGAGAAGTCATCGTGCTAAGGCCCCACATGCTCAGCCGTTGAATAGAATGTAGATCCAAGTTTATGGAAACAAGTATCGATAATACGTTTGTATCTCCATACTTATATCTCTTCTCTTATAAAAAAAACCGAGTTGGTGATGATGGTATGCCTGCCATCTTGCAATATAGACCGTCCGATCTATATCTGACGGATAGAAATTAAACTAAAAGATACCCGCACCTCTCTCCACATTTGCAGACAAGGCCTTCCCTCGTTCATCCTTATCTCCCACAACCTCATTGTTGAGCAATTAAAAAAGGAAGCCTCTGGAACAAACTGGCATGGTGGTCACTGCCGGCGTCGTCCATTCCCATGCCTCCGCTCAGTCCGACCACCAATCACCACCACGTCCCACTCCTCCTCACCTTATCTCTCCTCTTTCTCGAGATATCATTAGTTTTTACACATGGGATTACTCCCGCATGGGTCAATCACAACAGGTGTTTTATAAAAAAAATGCATCTTGATGTTCCGTTCAATGCACGGGCATCTTGCTAGTACTCCTACAGAAGACTTAGTTTGTGATGATGGTGTGTCTGCCATCCGTCATTTCTGACCATTAGATCTACATCTAACGACTGTGAGGTAAGTTGTTGCCTTTTCTCAACAACATCCCACTTCTCTACCAATTTGCAGAAAAACCCTTAATTAGTATCTTAAAACCAACCACATCCCTCCCTCACCTCACCAAAACAGCCCAAGGAATATATTCTGATTGAAACATAATATATTTCTAGTGATATATGTATATCAAAATTAGAGTGTTTTCTATCAAGTTTGTGAATCAGTATTATTCTAATTATGATCCGTTGCAACGCACGTGAACATTGCTAGTATTTCCAACCATGAAAAAAATGCTAGTATTTCCATAGTTTCGAGTTTTCCATCAAGATATTAGTCACTCATGGTTGATATTTAGTTTGAATTACGTACGCATAAGCACTATGTAACTAGTCGTGCTTATTGGCTTCCAAAGCTTAACTTTCACTCCTACTTACAGTATGTAGAGTATTTAACAAAAAACTACCACTTTCAACCAGCCATAGGAAGAAACTATTGTACAAAAAATAGCAAAAACATACCCAAAATTTCTTAATCCATGCCAAAAAACTACTACCTAGTGCCGATTAGGATCATTTAAACCCATTTATGACAGGGTTGGCCCACACGTCCGTGCTGACGAGGCAGCTTAAACCAACACATTTTGTTTGACCGTTGACACGAGGGGCCCACATCTGACCTTCTATCATGTTCTTCGTCCTCCAATCAGTTTTTTTCCTGAACATTACTTCAAACAGTTCTTATGCGTGTTCGTCGGTGGCGCCGGTGATGAGCGAGCTGGCCGCCGCTCCGCCGGACAGGCCGGACGCCGCGCTGGCCTCCGCACGGGTTGGCTGGCTGATCCCCGAGCATGGCTCATGCGCGAGCAAGACGCCACACTGGCCTTCGCTCGAGCCAGATGGATGCATCCAGCAGGGTGTGTGCTATCTTGGCTAGCTAGCGGCCACGAGCGCCGGACAGAGATGGCATCTGGGCTGCCACAAGATGGGCTCCATGCCGCCGGCGCTTTTGACCTCGCCTTCTGCAGACGGCGGTAGCTGCGTCCCATGGCCGAGGATGACTAGGTGGACGGGCTGGAGGTACGAGGTCACTCTGGGATTTTTGTCCAGACTGACATGTAGGTCCCACAAGTCATAACGCCTAACTTGCCGGTCGAATAGAAAGCGTTGACTTAAGGGGCGACATGGGTTGAAACGTGCCTATAACGGCACTTTGTAGAGTAGTCGTTTCTTGGTAGGGCTGGTTGGTAAGTGCTAGTAGTTTCTTGGTATTAGTGGTTTCTTGTAAGGAACAATGTACTAGCGACAAAAGGCGATTCTAGGTTGCGTTGTACTCCAACGAGTACTACTAGTGGTCGCGGGAGTGTATAGCGCATTTTGTGGGTTCGATCCCGGCCGAACGCACGGTGGCCTTTTTTTTTAAATAGTAACCTCGCTGCGAGCCAATATTGTACACTGGTAGTTTGACTTTTGAAGTCGAACGGACGTGTCGCACCACAATCTGGGTGCACTGGATAGCCCAGCCACGTGAACGGGATTTCCCTCCCATCATCTCGTGGCTCACGTACTAGAGTAGTACTCCTATATATCAATTCACACCATGCAAAGTTTCTCACCTGTGTGCTCGCCCTAGCCGCACCTCGCTTGCAGCTTCCTCATCAGCTACCATATTTAAACTAGAGACTCCCAATTAAGTCCGAGGAGCCAGAAAATCCTGGCGCGGCATTGGGAACTATGCAATATGGCTCTATACGTAAAGTGCGACTATACTACTTTGTAGCTTGTGGCGTTGCACGCATGGACTTCGCTCCATTATCGGCTCTATAAAAGAAATTCCTCTTGACATGATTTTTTTTTGTTTTGAAACGGAGGCAAAAGCTTTGCCTCATCTCATTCATAAAGAAGGAACTAACAAAGTTCGATGAGATCCATTACACCTCCACAAATGGAAGCGAAAAGCCTAGTCTCGTTGTATCAAAGAACTCAAATGTTCTGCCCCCGCAGTAACCATTGCTGATAAACAGGCTGCTAGTGTGTGCGTGAGAGGAGCGGCTGAGTAGGCCAGCTACGCGCTTGAATAGAGCACGGAGAGTACGCACTACGCATGTGTACTTTCCCTGCAACTGTAGCTCCTTGGCCTTGAGATTCAAGAGTTCAAAACTGGTGCACTATAGAAGTACAGTACATCGCACTACTAGTTGAGAAAGTAGTACTACTACTGCTACAGTATGAGTACGTAGTAAATAATAGCCTCACCATCGCGGGGCACAAGGCACTACCACTATGCGTGCCCACATAACTTCCTTATCTCCTCCTCGCTAGTTCCCCTCCCCCCCAAGAGACCAAGGCAGTTCGTCGCTGCTCCCATGGATTCGCCAGGCAGTTCTCCTCCTCGTCGGTGCTGGGAGACCTTGGACGACGATCCTCTGGGAGAAATCGCACGCCGCTCCGACGTCCTCACCGCCACAAGACTCGGTGCTTCCTGCACCAACTATTTTAAGACGGTGCTTAAACAGGCTTGGGAAAAGGCCATGCTTGTTGGTCTTCCATGCGTCCTCGAGGAGAAGGTTATTCTATGGGACAATCCATCGAACAGTCCACCGCTCCCTGGCCATGGTTGCATGTTGACTCCACTAGAGTTGCCGACGTTGAGAGGTAGTCGGATTTTGTCCGATGAGCAGGTCAGTCATGGAGTTTGATCATGTAGTGTATATTCTAAATATAGTACTTAGTTATTCCATCCCACAATTTCTCCGCTGCCCACCGTATTATATATAGGTTTGGGTTGGTGCCAATGAAGATTGGCTTGCATACCTTCGGCCTGATACCACCATCATTTTGCACAACATCCACAGCAGTGCGACCGTTCCCGTAGACCCCTTCTCCACCATTGGGATCGGCCTTCCGGACTGGCTGGGCTTGAATATGTATGATGATGCCTACATGAGATTGAAGAAGATAGCAATTGCGGACCCGCCAACAAAGTGACGTGGCTACGATGATTACTATCTCATCACGGTGTTCGACATAAGGATTGCCATCAATACAAGAGGCAGTAACGGCAGAGGCTGGCACATGTTGGCCGCGGCAGATTTGTACCCCTACACATTCGAAGACGCCATGTGCCATGTAGGAAGCATCTTCGCGGTGACAAGCCAGGGGACTTGTTTCATCTGGTTGCCATCCTATGGTATGGGAGATTACAAATGGAATGCACAACCCATCATTTGCATCCCTAACGATACTCCATTATTTTGCAGGGACCAGTCATCCCCCGATCAAAATAAGATCGCCGATCCTGGATGTGCATTTGCATCCGTGATTCGGTCTAACCTGGAACCTTGTAGCTAACTTTGGCATATTGGAATCAACTATCTTAGCAGTCGTTACCCATGGTACCACTGATGTGCAACATGGTCACACAATCTACCATGATCGGACCGTCACCATCTGTCGGTGCAACAAACCCTGGGTCCGTTGCCCAGACTGTGCACAGGCACGGGAGCAAGATTACAATGCCAAGATCAGGCCAAAGTGCAAGGGATCAAGATCTTCAAAGGACCAACATGCAGATCAAGAGGACCAAGGCCAAGACAGAGAAGTAAGAAACCACCAGGAGAAAAGCCTCCCTTGCCGGGCAGGCGAGCCTGGCGAGGACGGGGTCGCCCCCGGAAGAAAACCTCCAAGACGCCCCGGCAGGGCCTGCCGGGACTCGCGGAGGCAAAGCCACCTCACCAAACCACTTCACCATGACGCACATCATCGATCAATGCGGTGTCAAGCCGCCAAGTGACTAAGTGGTAGCAATTTGCCACATGGCAGCCTCTTTCTACAGGAAATACCTACAGACGACACCCGTCCTGCAACATGTCGAGCGAGCAGGTGCAAAGCTGGCGAAACAGCCCGGCAAGGCTTGCCGGGCAAGCGACGATGTGACATTGAGCGGCGCATTTAATGCGCTCTGTCAGCCTACAGAATTAGGTATGATAGCACTGTTTGCTATCTTATCAGTGCATAATGACTAATTTGCCACTGTGGTGACCGCTTAGTCTATAAAAGGAGGCCCGAGGCAACCGTAGAAAGGGTTGGACCCTGGATTAGCAAGTCCAGCCCCTCACATGTCATACACACGTAGCTGTTTTGCCCTGAGGCAACCCTACCGGGCAAACACATTGCGACCACCACCATTTTTCCACCATCAATCCACCAAAGCAGGAGTAGGGTTTTACGCCTCACGGCGGCCCGAACCTGGGTAAAACTGCCCATGTGATCTTTGCCGTGCTGCCCCACGCTCTTCTGCTCTTTGTGCAATGTGCCATCCCCCCGCCGAACCAGCAAGGGACCCTTGGTCCCATAGGTGGCCGTGGTTTCCCATGACATCTTTGGCGCGCCAGGTAGGGGGATCACTTGCGCGAACCTGAAAGCTTGAGTAGCGTGTCATCTTCATCTCCATCTTCATCTTCGACGGCGCCATCGATCATGGCGCCCAAGAAGAAACTCGGTGCTTCGGCTCACCCATCCACCTCGAAGGCTCTGCCGCCCGCAGCCACCAATGCTATGGGGGATGCGGAGGCGCACGAGGATTTGGACGCTGCAGGGGAAGTGGTCGGAGCAGGCGGCGCCGTCACCACTTCCCCCGCGGCCGAAGCAGGAGCAGGAGGCACCAGAGGAGAGTAGCACCAGCAACATCTGGATGGCCATGCTCCACGAGGTACGGGTGAAGGGATTATCCCGTACGGGCCCCTTCCTCTCGTCGACGGGCACAGCCACAGTGGTGGCACTTGGTTCGGGGCAAACCGCCGCCCTCCGGCCCCCCCCGCCACGGGAGCGACCGCAGCGCGTGCGCCTCCCCCGGGGCGAGTCAACCAGGTCAATGCGCCCAACGGAGCCGCTGGCCCTCAAGCGCCTTCACCACGTCACCATGCCGTCCAAATGGCCGCATCGCAACAGCAAGGACGTGGTGCTATCACCGCTGGCACCGTCAGGAGCCGAGTGACGGTGCAGTCCACATCATCATCACCCATGCCAAGCACTGCTATGGAGGCCATGGCGCGGGCCCAGCTGCTACTAAGGTTTCCGCCGCCGGCCGAACAGATGGACGAGTGGCGTGCCACCATCCAGAGTCTGCTCGGTTTCGCCGAGGCTGGGGGCTCACAGTGAGCTGGCCCGCCGCGACCTCGCCAAGCAACAATGACAGCCCACGCTGTTGGCCGTACGAAAGGGGCCACCCCCACGGTACAGTCCCCGCCACGACAACCAGCACGAGCGCGGCAGAATCAAGAACCTAATGACGTCTCGATGGCCTCTTCTAACCCTCGAGCAAGTCCAGGCCAACGGCGAGCCCCGAAGGATCGGCGGAGGGGAGACGCGCGCGTCGTCGTTGAGCGACGCCGTGACGACCACCGTCAGACCAATGGGTGCGGCGGCCCCAACGTTGACGAGTCTGCGCTCGAGGTTGGCGGGTGCCTACCTTTCGAGGTTGGGTGCCCTGCCTTTACTCGTGAGCTGCGGCAAGTCCATTGGCCGTCCGTTCGCATGTTCAAGCCAGGGATACCCGAGAAATACGATGGGAGGCTGAACCTGGCAGAGTTTCTGAGCATCTACACCATCGCTGTTCAAGCTGCCGGGGGAAGAGATAAGAAGGTGTTTGCCAACTACTTCCCTTTGGCACTCAAGTCCAATGTGAGGTCTTGGCTGATGCACCTGCCGGAGAACTCCATTTCGTCATGGGCTGACCTATGCCATGAGTTCATTGGTGCCTTTGCTGGCGGCCATCAAGAACCAGGGCAGCCTAGCGACTTGCAGCTTCTCCAACAGAAGGAAGGAGAGACTCTCTAGAAGTACTTGCAGAGATTCAGCAGAGTCCACAGGAACATCCCGAATATCCATCCAGCAGCTGTGATAGCTGCCTTCCAATCCAATGTGTGCAACCACAGGATTCGTTCCAAGATGAACGTGCGGTTGCCGAAGACTGTGAAGGAGCTTTACACCTTGGTGGACAAGTGTGCTCGGATGGAAGAGGGGAGAAAATTACCCGAAGAGGAGGATTGCATCAACGTCGACTCAGAGGATGACGATGAATCCACCAGTCAGAAGAAGAGCAAGAAGCACAGCAAGAGGTGCAAGGATAAGGCAGTGATGACCGTCAAAGGATCAGGCACACCTAGTACCGGCAAGAAGGCTAAAGCCGAGGCCCCCGGCAAGGAAACTGCCATGTGCGCTAACTGCCGGGAAGCTGCGGCTGCCGAGAAGGCCGGGAAAGGCGATGGACCATACTACAAGATTCATTGGACCAAGGGCTACGATCTTCAAGAGTGTCATCAGGTTGAGCAGCTTGTCAAGAGACAGATAGCAGAATATGAGAAGCATGATAAGGAAAAAGGTCAGAATACCGCTGGCGGGAAGGGCCGAGGCGGTGAAGCAAATCACCCCGGCAAACCCTTCCAGAACCAAGGAAAACCCGCCAGGGGTCGAGAGAAGGAGGCTTGCAATGATGAGAGTGATGGAGGGGATGAAGAGGAAACCAGTGAGCAGGAATTCCAGAAGGCCACTGACGCACTGTGCATTGACGAGGGTGCGTCCCTGCACTCCTCTCACCGCCAACTCAAACGGTGGGCACGTGAGCTCAATGCCGTGGAACCAGTGCCAGAGGCTCGGAAGCCGCTCAAATGGTCACGCACGCCCATCATCTTTGACGAAGAGGACCATCCTGACTGTACCACTGCGGTAGGATGTTCGCCATTGTTGGTCTCTCCAACAATTCACAACCTCAAGGTCATGAAGATGTTGGTTGACGGCGGGGCCGGGTTGAATCTAATTTCCCCAAAGGTCATCAGCAAACTTCAGATAGCAGAGGAAGAGCTAAAGGTCACTGGCATGTTTCAAGGAATTAATCCCGGCAGGAGTCATCCTAAGGGAAAGATCACATTGCCAGTGACATTTGGGGGAGAACTGAACTATCAGACTGAGAAGATTGTGTTTGATGTGGTCGACCTCCCCCTGCCGTACAATGGGATCCTTGGACGCCCAGCCCTGGCTAAATTCATGGCGGCATCCCACTATGCCTACAACACCTTGAAAATACCTGGGCCGGTAGGGGTCGTTTCCATCCCATCAGATGAGAAGGACACAATCATTTGCGTGGATAAGATGTACCGGGATGCAGTCGCGGCAGAGGCAGCGGCAGCAGCAGTTCCCGCCAAGGAGAACAAAGGAAAGAAGAAGGATAGCAGGGACACTAGCAAGGAATCCGGGAAGCGTACCTCTTCGAAGTACGTTGCGCCTGTTGATGACTTGCCGGAGAGTTCCAACAGCAAGAGATCCAAGGTTGCTGCACCACAAGTGAAGAAGGTCCTGGCAGGGCTGACTGGCGTTGATGGTACCTTTACTATCAGCGCCACCCTTGATGACAAATAGGAAAGCGCGCTCATTGCCTTCATGCGGGCGAATATCGATGTGTTTGCCTGGCAACCATCTGATATCCCCGGTGTTCCCAGGGAGGTAATCGAGCACCACCTTGCTGTCTGCCCACATGCCCGACCTGTCAAGCAGAAAGTTCGGAAGTAGGCCTTAGAGAGGCAGCAGTTTATTGCAGAGGAGATCAAGAAGCTTGAGGTAGCTGGTTTGGTTAGAGGAGTGCTACATCCAACATGGTTAACAAATCCAGTGGTTGTTCGCAAGGCTAACGGGAAATGGAGGCTTTGCATAGATTTCACAGATCTCAACAAGGCATGCCCGAAGGACCCATTTCCCTTGCCTCGCATCGATCAGATTGTGGATTCCACTTGAGGCTGTGATTTGATCTCCTTTTTGGATGCATATTCTGGATATCACCAAATCTTCATGTCCAAAGAAGATTAAGAGAAGACCTCGTTAATCACCCCATGTGGTACGTACTATTTTATTCGCATGCCATTTGGATTAAAGAGTGCCGGGTCTACTTTTGCAAGGGCAGTCCAGATTGGTTTTGAGCCACAGTTACACAGAAACATTGAGGCTTATATGGATGATATTGTGGTCAAGACCATGGATAAAGCAACCCTCATCCAGGACTTGGAGGAGACATTTGCTAATCTGCGCAAGATCAACTTGAAGCTCAACCTGGAGAAGTGTGTGTTTGGTGTTCCCTCTGGCAAGCTACTTGGGTTCTTTGTATCCCATCGGGGGATCGAAGGCAACCCTGACAAGATCAAAGCTATCGAGCAGATCCAAGCACCAAGGACAGTCAAGGATGTGAGGCACCTGACAGGGTGCGTTGCCGCGCTAAGCAGATTTATTTCCAAGTCTGCCGAGTGCGCCCTACCGTTCTTCAAAATCTTGAAGAAGGCAGGGCCCATAAAGTGGACCCCGGAAGCAGATGCGGCTTTGCAAGAGTTGAAGGCCTACTTGTCCTATGAGCCCACCTTGGTTGCCCCCAAACCACAAGAGCCATTGCTGCTATACTTGGCGGCAACCAATCAAGTGGTTAGTGCAACTTTAGTGGCACAACGGGAAGTGGAAGAAGCAGAAAGTGAGCAAGGCCCAGCAGAGCCAGATAAGGATCAGGACAGAAATGAGCACGGCAGCGAGGGCAGCCCCAAGGACACGACAAAGAAGAAAGTGGTGCAGCGCCCAGTGTACTTCGTTAGTTCCTTGCTGCAAGGAGCTAGATCGAGGTACTCTAGTGTGCAAAAATTGATCTTTGGTCTCATCATGGCCTCAAGGAAACTGCGCCACTACTTCCAAGCCCATGAGATCACGGTTGTCACTCGCTTCCCGTTGCAAAGGATACTCCGAAACCCTGAGGCTACCGGCAGAATAGTGGAGTGGGCTTTGGAGTTATCTAGCTTCGGCCTAAAGTTTGAGAGCACATCAACAATCCAGAGCAGGGCATTGGCAGAGTTTATTGCAGAATAGAGGCCAACCCCTGATGAGGAAGTGCTGGAAACAGTCATCCCCGGCAAGGAAGTGCCCCAAGAATGGATCATGTATTTCGATGGTGCCTTTTCCCTACAAGGTGCAGGGGCTGGCGTCCTTCTCGTTGCCCCCTCCGGGGAGCACTTGAAGTACGTCGTCCAGATGCACTTTGCCCGGGAAGAGGCAACCAACAATACAACAGAGTATGAAGGGCTCCTTGTCGGGCTCAGGATTGCCATAGAATTGGGAATCAAGAAGCTGATCATTCGAGGAGATTCATAGCTTGTGGTGAGACAAGTCAACAAGGATTACCAAAGTCCATTGATGGAGGCATACGTTGAGGAAGTGAGAAGATTGGAGGAGCACTTTGATAGATTACAAACAGAGCACGTACCCCATGCGGAAAACAGCATAGCTGATCATCTGTCAAAGTGTGTTGCACAGAAACTTCCCGTGGAACTAGGAACTTTTGTTCTCCATCTTACTCAGCCCTTCGTATCCCCAGCAACAATGGCCCGGAAAAGGAGAATGATGGACTCCGGTAAGCCTCTCCCAGTAGAGCCTCCCGGGGCTCCTCATAGGGACCCTACCGGAAACAACTCCTCATCACTTGCCGGACCGCACCCTCCAGCCGGGCCTATGGTCCCCGCGAATGAGGAATGTGCCCCCGCAGTTGAGGAGGTGCCGCTAGTCCTTGTTGCCGAGCCCCAGGCTCCAACTTGGGCAAGGCACATAGTCCATTTCCTCCAAACCAGAGAACTTCCCGATGGCCAAGATGAGGCTGAAAGAGTAGCCCGGAGGGCTAGTATGTATCAGTTTGTCGATGACACTCTATACAGAAGGTGGCCCAACGGTGTGAAATTGAAGTGCATCTACCGGGAAGAAGGAAAGGAACTGCTGGCTGAGATACACAAAGGCATGTGCGGCTCCCACATTGGATCAAGGGCATTAGTTGGGAAAGCATTCCGGTAAGGATTCTATTGGCCCACAGCCCTCCAAGATGCGGTTGACCTAGTCACTAAATGTGAAGCCTGCCAGTTCCATTCCAAAAACATCCACCTTCCTGCACAAGCTCTTCAGACAATCCCTTTGTCATGGCCGTTTTCTGTCTGGGGGCTCGATATCCTCGGCCCTTTCCCCCGAGCTGCCGGGGGCTTTGAATTCTTGTTCGTTGCTATCGACAAGTTTACAAAGTGGTCGGAAGTAGCTGCCGTGAGAAAGGTGACTGCTCAGTCAACTATCAAGTTCTTGAAAGAATTTGTGTGTCGTTTTGGAGTCTCGGCAAGGATCATTACCGACAATGGCACCCAGTTCACGAGCCGCGCCTTCATGCAATATGTTCATGCCCTCGGAAGCAAGATCTCATTTGCCTCTGTCACACATCCCAGAAGCAATGGGAAAGCTGAGAGGGCGAACGCTGAAGTGCTGCGAGGACTCAAGACAAGAACCTTTGATACACTACGGAAGCATGGCAGGCTGTGGATCGATGAGCTGCCGGTAGTTCTCTGGTCCCTCAGAACGACACCAAATCGAGCTACCGGGCAGACTCCCTTCTCCCTAGTCTATGGGGCAGAAGCAGTTATCCCCACGGAACTCATTTACGGGTCACCTCCAGTGCTTGCCTACGATGAAGTAGTGCAAGATCAGCACCGGCGTGGCAACGCTGTGCTACTCGAAGAGAACCGTCTTCGGGCTGCTACGCGTGCTGCACGCTATCAGCAAGCCCTGCGTCGCTATCACAGCTGCAGGGTTCATGCCCAGTGTTTTGAGGAAGGCGACCTTGTCCTTAGGCGCATTCAGTCTGCCAAGGGTACAAACAAGTTGACGCCGAAGTGGGAAGGCCCTTACCTGGTAGTTCGAGTCACTAGACCTGGCGCAGTCCGTCTGGAGACCGGAAATGGCATTCAATTGCAAAACTCATGGAATATTGAGCATCTCTGCAAGTTCTGCCCGTCAGGCGCGGCTGTCGGGCCCTGCCTGGCAGCCACCCTTTTGTACATGCCTCGCCTTAGTTGCATGTAACCCCTTGTACAAAGCCAGGCGCAGACCCTGAGCAACAAAGAAATAAACGAAGCGCTGGGGGGCCCCCGACAGAGTTGCATGCATGCATGAGCATTTCAAGAGCATTGCATAAGCATTTCATGAGCATTGCATATGCATATAGATAAGGTCGCATTTTGCATCATTCCCATCTGCATAAGGTTGCAGGTTCCTGCCGTGAGCTTGGCCTCTACGGGAAATTGGGAAGATGGACCAGCACTGCGATCTCCGGCAAGCCAAACAGATAAGTTCTACCTCTTGTCCATAAGTGTCCTGTAAGATGAAGCTTGTGCATGAGAAAACCTCGCCGCTCTTTGAAACTTAGGTGCTCCCATTCCTGGACTCGAACATTGCTTCAAGCCAGGATGGTCACAGTGGCCTTTGGTGAAAAGAGATTGGCGGGGGGCTGGTCCCTTTATTTTTTGCCCAGTAGGCTCGGTTCTCCGGCAACTAAGTAAAAGGGTACCGGCAGGGTAACCTGCCGGGGAGAACTCATTTATTTTGAATAAAGAGGCATCCCACCTCTGCATGGACATAAACATGCACGAGCCCCCGACAAGGTTCATCTTTTTCATTAATATGCTGATCATACAAGTACAAATCTTACATAACACAGATATGGACTCGAGACTTTCATTATTTAAATTAAAATTTGGCAAGTGCCTACAGATTTAAGATTGAAAAAAGATAAGTGCCCTATAATCTCCTCTTTTCGTTTTCCCTTCACCAGGCATTGCAGTGGGAGGAGGAGAAGACGAAAAGGACACCCAAGCAGGAGCCCATCCCGGTCCCGCCACAACCTGTCGGGCGCGGCCTGACAAGATCGGGAGTGGCGAGGCAGCGAAGGAGGGACACAGAGAGCAGAGCGGCGGTCCCCTGGTCACCACCTCTAGGGCCAGCTAGAAGCCCCGGCTTGAGCACCGGTGGAGTCATCCACCAAAGCTCAGCCGGAAGACTGCTGGAGGGGAGGCGACGGCACCAAGGGAACATCCCTCCCCGGCTATCACCCGAAGAGGCTGGTGATGATGGTGCCGGGGAGGGAGGGGAAGAGCGGAAAGATGAGGCAGCAGGCCGCCGGCCGGAGGTGAAGGCATCCACGCCATCGTACTCCGACCTGACGCCCCGCCACCCGCCTTCTACGCCTTCCTTCGTTTTCTCTCCATCACCATTACTCCCGAGAAGCGCCATAACTCTAGCCCGATGCCTTCCCCGAAAAGACGGCGAGCGACCAAGGCGACCAGGGGGCTCGAAGCGCGCCACTCCCCACCTAGGCGGGCAGGAAGGAACGCCTCTCGTCAACATCAGCCCCAAGACCTCCGGAAGAGGCAGTGCTGGGATTACCAACGATCTCCGGCCCTGCCTCCCGGGCGAGCATCGAAGACCCCAAGAACCTGGCCGCCAAGCCAGCAAGCAGCAATAGCCCGGGGCTAAATGCCACAATATCCGATGGGCAACCGACCGTGGCGGAAGGGGCAAGCATTTCCACGCAACGGGGGAACTTAATATTTCCCACGCCATGGGCAGCCTGCCCACGGCGTCTTCTCCAAGCATGCACCAGACTCACTCCCCAAGCACCAATGCAAACATTTGGTGGCACCAACCCCAAACTGGAGCCCGGGGCCTGACCCCAGGCTTTTCTCTTCAATATAACCAGCAGGAGGCAGAAGACGGAGGAAAAAGGATGCAAAGGTGGATGACCCTGCTCTCCCCTCGCCCCTCCTTTTATAGGCGGGCCGAGGAGGGGAGCCGCTCCGTCAACAAGCGACCACCACCCTCCTCCGCCAATTCAAGAAGACCGGGCCCTCGCCTTGATGCTCTCCCGCACCACGCGCCTCCGGTAACTACCCCGCGCAATGCATGCAGCATACGTGGCTAAGGATAAGAGCGTGGTGGGAAGAGTGAATTGGCAGTTTCTATTCCGTGCGTTAAAGTCATTCACGGGCCAGTACAAGGGTGGCCCCATAACGGTTGGCTTTAGGCGACATGCGGGAAAACCGGAAACTGGCCCGAGCTCAAGGTTAAGGAAGAAGCAAAGAAGACCTCAAGAGGCCAGCCTCTTCTGCACCCCTGCTTGTGCACTTATTAGGGCCTACCCCGACGACGCTTGGCAGCGCGTTCGGGGCAGGCCCGGGGGCTTCTGTCGGTGCAACAAACCCTGAGTCCGTTGCCCAGACTATGCACAGGCACGGGAGCAAGATTACAGTGCCAAGATCAGGCCAAAGTGCAAGGGATCAAGATCTTCAAAGGACCAACATGCAGATCAAGAGGACCAAGGCCAAGCCAGAGAAGTAAGAAACCACCAGGAGAAAAGCCTCCCTTGCCGGGCAGGCGAGCCTGGCGAGGACGGGGTCGCCCCCGGAAGAAAACCTCCAAGACGCCCCGGCAGGGCCTGCCGGGACTCGCGGAGGCAAAGCCACCTCACCAAACCACCTCACCATGATGCACGTCGTCGATCAATGCGGTGTTAAGACGCAAAGTGACTAAGTGGAAGCCATTTGCCACATGGCAGCCTCTTTCTACAGGAAATACCAACAGACGACACCCGTCCTGCAACGTGTCGAGCGAGCAGGTGCAAAGCTGGCAAAACAGCCCGGCATGGCTTGCCGGGCAAGCGATGATGTGACATTGAGCGGCGCATTTAATGCGCTCTGTCAGCCTGCAAAATTATGTATGATAGCACTGTTTGCTATCTTATCAGTGCATAATGACTAATTTGCCACTGTGGTGACCCCTTAGTCTATAAAAGGAGGCCCGAGGCAACCGTAGAAAGGGTTGGACCCTGGATTAGCAAGTCCAGCCCCTCACATTTCATACACACGTAGCCGTTTCGCCCTGAGGCAACCCTGTCGGGCAAACGCGTTGCGACCACCACCATTTTTCCACCATCAATCCACCAAAGCAGGAGTAAGGTTTTACTCCTCACGGCGGCCCGAACCTAGGTAAAACTGCCCGTGTGATCTCTGCCGTGTTGCCCCACGCTCTTCTGCTATTTGTGCAACGTGCCATCCCCCCGCCGAACCAGCAAGGGACCTTTGGTCCCATAGGTGGCCGTGGTTTCCTGCGACACCATCTACCGAGGTATTCCATTTTCTCATTGCTTTGTGTTAGAGTAGTAGTACTTGTTAGTTATTTTCTTTTCTTGACTGTGACATGTTTACTGTACTAGTACTACAATTTAGTATTATATTTTTTAATGCTCTCGCCTTCTCTTTCATTGTAGTACTACTTACTAGTACTAGTAGTACTTTTTACCTTGGAGGACGCGTATAGCTAGCTAGGCCCTTGAAGACTTGAACCCACTAGCTCCCACCATTTTTGTTTTTCCATGTCTTACTATCTCATCCATGTAGCCAAGAGTGGCTATATATAATAAGCCGGTTATTTTACTTCCTCAATACTGGAGTAGTACAATTTGCTACACAATATTACTGACCGCCATATTTGAGCACAACATTATTATGCATGGACCTTGACCATGTACGTCACCATGTGTCTGGATCTGAGATGCCGCGTGTACCAGATGAACGGCGATGAGTTCGACCCCCGTGATGCTATGTGGGTGCCGAGGAACACTCTTGGAGAGTACTCACTTTTCATTGGGGACAGCTACCCCATTGTGAAGTGGATGCCACCTTCCGTGCATGACACCGAAGGCCTGCCATTCTTGAAGCATGGTTGTGTCTTCAGTGCACAACGCCGGATGAACGACATGCTAGGACACGCTATCCCTGATTTATGGCGCTTCAGCTTGGATGAGTGTCCATCGTGTGGAACCGGACTAGAAAGCTGCGACAATGATTCCCGTTGCCCACCGCTATGGATCCTGCTATCTATGAAGAACACCTGGGACTGGAACCTGGAGGAGGACATGGAGCCCATCTATAATGTGTAAGTGGAGTATGGTAAATTGTGAATGTTAGCGCTGTTAATATATGTAGACTAGTCGCGCACAAATTTATCACATGAAGTGGAGATGAACTTGTGTGGCATACTGGCATTTGTCCTTTAGAATTTATTACTAGTAAATGTGTTATGTGTACGTGCAACTTGTGTGGCTGTTGCATGGGCTCCAACATGCTCTGTGAGAAAAAAAAGGTGGCACAACTTTGGATATAGGTGATGTGGCGGCATCATACAGTAGCATCGTTCGCTATAGTTGTAGTACTCCTACTAGGATGACAACTCCTATAAAACCTTGCGCTTGGCTATTTGCTGCTTCGGGAGGTTCAACAGTTCATACTCCTGTGGACCTTGCACTTGGCTCTTCGCCTCTTCGGAAGGTCCAACAATGATGATACTACAGTACAATATGCTTTTGGCAATCTGACACCGAATGAACTGCTGCACGTCCACCACGAGGGCGAAGGCGAGGGAGAGGGAGAGGGCGCTGTAGTCAAAACCCTCTCCTCGTCCTACGAGCCACCGCGTGCATGGGCGAGGGAGAGGGCATAGGCGTACGTAGTAAGCAAGCTTCTCCTCATCCCGTGAGCCATCGCGCGTGCGCGAGGGAGAGGGCGTAGTAAGCAAGCTTCTCCTTGTTCGGTGAGTTGACGGGACACATCAAAGTAGTAGTACTAGTCCATACTATGTCCTTTCCTGTTAATATGGCTTAATTTGAAATGAGAAAAATACACTGGCGGTCAACGTATGTAACAATACGCTCATTACGGTCACTATATAGTTTTGTGGTGATTATACGGTCACTAGCTCACCGTAGAGCACCGCATTGCACCCTACTGACCGGCCACATAGTTGACGTGGCACTTTGTTGACTGGTTAAATTGACACCTGGTTTCTGGGTCCCACCTGTCAGTTGGGAGAGCAAAGAAATCAGTTAAACAAAACTTTACGCAGGTGCGACAGGAGTCCAACCCTTGCGCGCGAACCACCCTGGCTGTGTATGTGAGTGCATGAATGTGTACTCCCTCGGTCCGTGAAAAACTGTACTCCATCTAGCATTAGAAATTTTTCCAACAAAGAGTGTACATCTACACTTCCAATGCACTTAGCCTTTAATCTAATCGATATTGATTGACTAATGCACCAACTTGTGCTCTAGCTATAGGCTACATGTCTATCCTTAATTACAGCATGCAACAACCTTCATTTAATCTTCTTCTCTCAATGGTCGCATGCACACATAAGTCTGCTACTTTTGGGCGTTAATTATGCCATGAAGTTCCGGTTCCTCTTGGTCAATGTGTAAATCTCTATATGTACAGTCTTTCATGGACGGAGGGAGTAGGTTGAGCACTTGAGCGTGAGCGTGTGTGTTGCGTCGTGTGCTGTGTGCCGCATGGATGCGTGAGTGTTGCGTGCGTGCATGTGTACGTGTGAGTGTTGTATGTTGCATGCATGCATGCATGCATGAGGCTTTTACTCCCTCCCATTGACATGTTCATATTTCAAGCTTCATTAAAACGTTGCATGCAAGAATTAAGAGAAAACTCATCAATGCGCGTAAAAGTTCTGGTTATTTGTTCCTCACGCATGCATTCATACGTTCGTAAACACAATTTTCTTGAGGAAAACGAGCCCATTATTGAGTACTTTCAGAAAAAATTCTTTGAGCACTCATCATTTACTACTACCTTGGTTGATGATTTTTTTAATTGACCTGTATATAAACCTCCGTCCTGGTTTAATGGTCCCCTTCGTACTTAGTGTAAAATTTTGACCGTAAATTTAACTAACAAAGTGTCAATGCATGTCATAAAAAACTATACCATTAAAAACTATGTTCAAATACGAATCCAGTGATATGATTTTTGGTGACATGCATTAACATTTTATTAGTTAAATAGATGGTCAAAGTTTGACACAAAATACTACTAGTACTCGTACATTATTGGCGCCGGGTGCCTTGGCCAGTGTTTCTTCTTGTTGGACAGGATGAGAGTAGAGGCATAGGGATACTGTAGATAGGAAGTCTTGGTGATCCATTATTCCCCATCTTGGTCAGAGAGAACTATTCAACTAGTCTTCACAGTGAAGTGACAATACACGCTGCAGCAGATGGGACACTTAATTAATAAGCTGAACTAGCGTCTTGGTGTTACTAAATCAGCCTTACCCAGTACTGCCATCATGTTTGCCAGTGGAGCATGCTTCTGCAAATACGCCTACGCACCTCTCTCTTCCATTAACTGACATATGGGCCCTCTTGAGGTAGACCCACATGTCATCGGCTTAACTATTTACACTCCGAAGGACGGTATATCCTGGTAGTAGTACTAGTAGAATTGAGATTTAATGCACTTTCTTCCCCGTCTTTCCCTCTTCTTCCTCCTCTCTTCCCCATCGTCGGCCGCACACCATTTCCCCCCGCTCACTTCTCGCCCGCCCACGCCATCTTCCTTGGTAGCTCGCGCGTACCATATCCCCCCCCCCGCTCACTGCTCGGCCACACACGCCATCTTCTTCGCTCGCCCGCCCGAATCCACTTCCCCGCTCGCTCGCAGGCACTGAAAACCCCAATCACTCAGCACCCTAAAAAACCCTATGGCAGAACTGACAGACACGTAGAGCCGCGATTGGAATTCCCTCCCCGATATTCTCTTGGAGCAGATCTGTAATCATATGGACCTGCTCAGCACCGTGCGTCTGGCCGCATGCTCGGTGTCTTTGTACCGTCTACTTGTCTGCAACCGGCCGGCCCTTTTCAAGACACCCTGCTTGCTGATGCCCGATCCTCGCAGGTGGCCCAGACGCCGACTTGATGATCCTACGGAGGTTGCCGTGGTGTCCCTCGAGATGCTACCACTACCCGTCCACCTGTCCTTCATGCGCGGCCACTACTGGGCAGGCATGCAGGCCAACTAGATCGTCCTCATCCACCAATCCGGTAGTCTGTGGCGTCTCGTGGATATCTACACCTAGCGAGAGATCACCCTTCCATCGTTGGATACGGCCACCATCGAGCCTCATGGCCCGCCGGACACTCCTGCCTACTACGCACGAGATGCATCGAGCTTTTGGTGCGACCTCCGTTTGCTGAAAGTTGTAATCTGCGAAGTGCCCACTCCATCAGAAGACTACATGGATTGCAAGCTCATTACCTTGTTCGACATGGGATTAGTCTATCTGGAATCCGATCGCCATACATGGTTATGGCTTATCATCAATCCTGTTGAGCCTGCATTTCTGTCTGATGCTATAGTGCATGATGGCATCATTTACGCGGTCGACGCACAGATTGGCTGCCTATACTGGTGGAATCTATCGTCGTGTAATTGTTCTATCTCATCTCATCTTTACCTTATGAATACGACTGCCTATTGATTGTTAGAAATTTAGAATAGATAGTATATCTATAACCACGTCATTGCTATATGTTACTCTCATTTCCAAGATTTTTATAACCACGCATGTTACTCTTAGAGTTGATATGAGAACAGTAGTAACTGCTATGGTAGAATATGAGTAGGCCCTGTCATAGCTATTTTCCTCTCATTTTTACATGATGTTTGAACCATGACATATTGCTAGAATATGAAAGCCATCGGCTTATTTTTTTTTAACTTGGGGTATGATTCTGACCACGGCATTGCAATTCTCTGTCTATGATATGTGTCACTGTTATAATAATCTTAATTCCACACATACTCTGAACATGATTGTATATTTTTGTCCTTTTGGTCTCCAATTTGATTTGTTGTAGCAGATGCAAATGCGCTGGCCTTCATGATTCCAGGACCTGGAAATATACAAGTCAATGAGTGGTGGTTTATCGCTGGTTCAACTGATGGCGGTCATTTGATGCTCATTTGCACATACCAAATTGACCAAACCATTTTATCAAACCACATGCAGTACAATGCCTGGGGCATTCGTGACTGTGATGGCTATGGCTGCTTCGTGTTCGAGAAAGATCCCAGCTCCGTTGGGCCAGGCGTATTCAACTGGAGGCGGGTTTACAGCCTCGGCGACCACTCCATGTTCCTCGGGCTTAATTATTTGATCATCCAACCAATCATCGATCATATCACCGGCGATGATTACCATGCTATGCAACTTCCATTCGCCAGGGGGAACTGTGTTTACACATCGTACCATGGGTTTCATGAATCACGATATCCAGAGATTCGTCGACACAGCTTGTTGCCAGATAATCTTCAGTGTGTGAAAGGCAACAAGCTTCCATGCGATGAATGGCTTTTGCATACCCGACATGCGACGATGTGGTTCATGCCAATAGCAAATATGCACAACTTGATTCGTAGTGATATCTAGACTGAGCCATGTATCCTGCTGCTGTAGCATGACCCTCTTTTGTTGGATATTATGAATTGTAGTTAGTTTGAAGGATATATACCTTTCTGGGATCAAGTGCATCCTAACTCACCTGCGTAGGATGCACTGATAATGATGATGGAGATGCTGTGCAGAAGCCATATATATATATATATACATATATACATATATATATATATATATATATATATCAATTAGGCTTCAAGTGCGTACTTGTTGGTGAAAGTGTTGTCCAATGGGAATTATATTTTTTATTACTCATGTAGCCTACAAAGCCTGTCGCACAGCCTTGTAACTTCGTACTCCATTTCTAAATTTGTACTAGTCCTCTATACCGTATATTGCGCTACTCGTACTACTACCTCCCTCCTGGTAGATTTGTCCCCTTCGTAATTTGTGTCAAATTTTGACCATAAATTTAACTAACTAAATGTTAATGCATGTCACAAAAAATATATCGTTGGATTCGTATTTGAACATAGTTTCCAATGGTATAATTTTTGGTGACATGCATTGGCATTTTGTTAGTTAAACCTACGGTTAAAATGTGACACTAAATACGAATAGTAAGTAGTACAGTAGTAGTACTAGTATACGTCGGTCAAATTATTCATCATGTCCTCACATTGAATTGACGTGACAACACGCTGCGCGTGAGGTGACACAAGAGTCCCGGCGGCATCTTCGGTTCACCAAGGTGACACAAGAGTCCCCTCTCGTACTACAACAGCACTCTCGCATTCTCTACAAAATCACTCTCCCATTCTCTCCCGGTCTCCCCGCCTCCCAGCCCATGCCTTGTTCCGATCCATTTGGTACGATGAGCGATGAGCTACTGGAGTTGCTATACTTCATTGCAAGTAGTGAAAAGGAAGACGCTGATAAAATCAATTTGAACAAGGATGCTCTTCAAGCTAGCCGGATGAAGGAAGGAACCAGCGAGGCTGCTCCTGTGAGTATTCGACCCGTCGCCCTGTATTATGATTTCGATCTTTATGGGGGTTTTCAAGTCTTTAGAGTCTACATGTAGTAATGAAGCCAAGACCCTAGTTTGTTCGGGTATTGTGGACTTTAGATTTGGAGTACCACTTATCTGTCAAAATCTTTCATCATTTACTTAAAACAGTTGATTGATCATACATTGAGTACCATTTAACTGGAATTAACCGGCTGCCAGCTGGCGTCAAGTTCGATCCCATGGATCAAGAGCTGATCGAGCACCTTGAGGCCAAAGTGCGTGCTGACAGCATGAGATCTCACCCTCTCATCGATTTGTTCATGCCAACCATCGACAGCGAGCACGGCATATGGTACACCCATCCCGAGAAACTTCCAGGTGAGACACCGATCGGCCGTCTACTAGCACAAACATATTCCTTTGTTTATAGCTCTATTTTTCTTTTTATACATAGACCTAGTGAAGCAATTACAATTTGACAGTTAATAAAAAGTGAAACAAGTGACTACAACATGCCAAAGATGTTATGAAAATGCCAACTACGTACACTAAAACCTGTATTCGACAATACTGCAGGTATCACACTGAGTGCCTAAGCAAGCATTTCTTCTAGCGCAACTCCAGGGCGTTCAAAAGGGGCATGTGGACGCGTCGCAAGATACAGTTGGAGTGCGGCATGCACGTGATGTGGCACAAGACCGGCAATACCTTGCCGGTGATGGTCAATGGCCGGCAGACGGGCAGCAAAAAGGTTCTGGTGTTGCGCACCAACAAGAACTTCGACCAGCAGAGGACCAACTGGGTGATGCACCAGTACCACCTCACGGACCTGGAGCAATAGAAGGAGTGGGAGCTGGTCCTCTGCAAGATTTTCTACCAGATGAACACTAGGGCCAGGACTAAAAAGATTATAAGTTAGTTTGGTATTGGTACTTGTAATACCTGGTCGTCTGCAAGTTGGTATTGTTGTTAAGGATCTTTCGATATGAACATGGCATTTGCTTCCAACCATCATGTCGAGGGTCGGCGTGGATATAAAGCTGAATCATTTGTTTCGAAACGAATTTTGAGGCACCAGATTTTTATTTGATGGGTACCATAAGCACCTGCCGTTCGAATTCCCAGTTCTCCAAATTTTTTACATCTTCGAAGTACGCAGGGGATCCATCCGGTTTCACAGGCCGATAGTTGGACGCAGCACGTCGGAACTGGGCTGTGGCATGCCAAGCACAACTGCAAATTGTTAAAAGATCGGAGCGATGGATTTGGGCCTTCCAGAACAGTTAAGTGTCATGACCTCGATCGTGAAGTGCCTCCCATGGACTAAAAAAAGGCCTAGTCCGTTATTATTAGTTGAAATATGTAAAATATTCCATAATGAAAAGAAATATGTAAAATGCAATGAATTTAGTCCGCTTTCACTGAAAACCATCCGATTTGCATGAAATTCGTCCGTCCAACCACAAGACGGCTGTCCATACAGAGACTAACCGTACGGAACCAACAGGTCCATGGCTGTACGCAACCAGGTGCATGCACTTATTATCATGATGGAAAAATAATGCTGATGTCTGAGACGGTGAAACCCATGAAGTTTTCAACGTAGTCAATAAACGAGAGAATTCTGCAACTACAGACTGATAACTGGGATCCAGCAGGTATATTGTTTTTTCAGGTCGAGCAAGTTTCAACTGGGCTATAGACTGCCCAGGCTTGGTTTTGTTTTTAACAGGCCCAGCCCATGACGACAACGGGGCACAAAGATCCAGCAGGTATCAACTGGCCTCTGGCCCGCCAGCCTTAGTTATATTTTCTCTTAGAACATCCGCAGGCAGTTTTTTTACTAAATCAAACACACAGCCCAGTTCTATTTCCCTCTTGAAACGCCATGTCCTACTTCCGTTTTCTAATCTCCACCTATAGTTTTACTAGTTCATATACACGTATTATTATATTGAAAATACATAAAGTTCCCTTTTCATTTTTACATCCTTATTTTTTCCCTCCCAGCCCTGGTTTTTTTACCACTGGTTTCCCTAAAACCAACTCAATTGTCCCATGTCTTATTAGCTTACAAAAACAAAACGATATTTTATTTGGCAAATCAATAAGTTCCTAAAAAATAAATGTTTATCATTTCTGGATTAAAACAGTTCGGACTCCACGGAAATATGCAAAATAAGGTTGAAGTTTTTGACCGTGGTCCTGGGCAGAAAATGGGCTGTAATAAATTCCTTAAGAATTAGCAAATGGGCTGCAAATTATTAAAAAAATAGCAAATGGGCTCTATGTTGTCTGCCACAGATTTGAAGGCTGACTTGTGGGCCTACTAAGTTCATGCATAGACAAGGTTTCTCAAAAAAAGAAACTTAGTCAACAATCGACTCTACCAGCGTCAGACCGTTAGATGTCAATCTAACGGCAATGGTGCTTCTTCAGTCTCTGATCTTCCTACTCCAGCCGCCCAAACCAGCGCCGGCGGAACCGCCTGCTCCCACCTCCCATGGCCGGCTGTGCTGCCGGGCAGGCCTCACGGGCCCACCATATATAGTCGCAGCCCTGGCCTGGCTATCCCTCTATCCCGGTGACGGCAGCCTCACACTGCGGCCGAACAAGTAAACCCTCGTACCCACTCTGTGTGGGAAACAACTACCGAGTCTTCCTCGGCTCCGGGTCGTTCCCTTAATTGGCCTCGCCGTCGTCCACCGCCTTGGTGCTCTCGGCACGGCGTGGTCAACGAACGACATCCATCGGAAGAGGACTGTACGTGGAGAGGCTGACAGTTGGATCCACGGCCGCACACAAAGAAGTGCCTCCTTTTTTCTTGCGAGTAGGAAATGCCTCCTTATTACGCGCAAAATAATGATTCCTCCTCCTGACAGCTGGGACCGACCGGAAGGGCCTCTGTTTTTCGTGAAAAAAATATTCCCCCCGCTGACAGCTTGGATCCACCAGCTATTACGCACAAAAATAATGAATACCCCCGCTGCTAGGTCGGTCCCACCATATTTGGAGGCTGACTTGTGGGCCTACTAAGTTGACGCGGACGCAGGGCTTTGTCAACTTAGTCAATATAAACGATTCTAGCTACGGTGACCTTACGATGTCCATCCAACGGTCGTCGTGCTTCTTCAACCTCTGGTCTTCTTGATCCAGCCGCCCAAACCAGCGCCGGCCGTGCCGCCTGGTCCTGCCTCCCGTGGCCGGCTGTGTTGCCACGCAGGCCTCACCGCCCCTCCCTACTCCCACCGCTGGCCAGGCCTTCCCTCTACTCACCCACACCCCCTGTTATTCTCCGGCGACGGCAGCCTCAAACCGCAGCCGAAGCAGTCAACCCTCGTACTCCCCTCCGCGTGGGCGTCCACTGCTGCATATTCCCCGGCTCCGGATCGTTCCCTTCCTAGGTCACGCCATCGTCCACCACCTTGGTGCTCTTGGGTGGTACGGCGTCGTCAATGCGGTCAACGAACGACAGCCATCAGAAGAGGACAGTAAGTGGAGAGGCTAACAGCTGGGTCCATGGCCGCACGCAAGGAAGTGCCTCCTTATTACGCGCAAAATAATGATTCCTTCACCTGACACCTCGGACCTACCGGAAGGGCCTCTATATTTCGCAAAAAAAACATTCCCCCCTGACAGCTGGGACCCACCGGCTTTATCTTCGCACGGAAGGAACTGCCTTCTTACCCCCTGGCAGCTGGGACCCACCAGGTTGAATCGAAGGTAGCGTTATCTGCCCGGCCGCGAACATGTACGTACATAGCGGTCGATCGGTCTCTCTACAGTGATGTACTGTGGCCGAGTAAGGAGCGGCACGTGTTGAAGTAGAGGCGCCGACGTAGCATGCCACGCAGTCCCGTCTATATGATGTACATGTACGTACGGCCACGCTGCAAGATAGTAAATACGGCTATGTGCGTACATATGGGCCGGGTCTCTAACGCGTACAGCGATGTCATCCTGTTCATCGGCAGCCAACCGGCTGGGTCGGAACGGAGTAAACAACATCACATGTTCATCGGGAGCCAACCGGCTTAGACGGAACAGCTAAAACGAGGTCTGGCATACCGCAGAACGGAGGAAACGGCCTTCTGTTCGACTGCATAAGGTCGATACGGGGTCCTGTTCATCAGGAAGGGTCTGGCGTACCGCAGAACAGAGGAAACGGACTTCTGTTCGAGTGCCTATGGTCGAAACGGGGTCCTGTTGATCAGGAGGGGTGTGGCGTACCGCAAAATGGAGGAAACAGACTTGTGTTGGAGCGCTATGGTCGAAATGGGGGTCCTGTTCATTGGGAGGGGTGTGGCGTACCACAAAACGGGACTCCACGGGCTACTGTTCATCCACCGTCGACTTCCTCCAGCCTCCACCTGCTACTGTTCATCCACCGTCGACTTCTTCCTACCTCCACCTGCTACTGTTCATTGATGGGGTCCTGTTCATCCAGCCTCCACCGGCTACTGTTCAACCAGCCCTCCACGGGGTCCTGTTCAACCAGCCCTCCACCGGCTGCAGTTCAACCAGCCCTGCACGGGGTCCCTCCAGCGGATACTGTTCATCCACCCCCACCTCCTCGATCGGGGTCCTGTTCATCCAGCGGCAACGACCTCTAATACCACGGGATCTTGTTCATCCAACCCCTACCAGGAACTGTTCATCCAAACCCCACCGGGGACTGTTCATCAAGAGGCAGCTTCGATCGGCTTCAGTTAGCAGTAGTAGCGAAGGAATCACTCAGGTTCAGTTAACAGCAAGGGATCGATCGGGGTTCAGTAATGTAGCTAGTGCAATCGCTCGGGTTCAGTTAGAACCCAACGCCTCGCACACATGCACGTACGTCTACGAGAGAAACGCGCAAACCTCTGTGCATCGATCGGCCCCGACCACCCACCATAACCGGGAACTCCCCGAAATTTTCCTCACCCTCGCTTCTACCATGATTTTTTCCATCATGGACGGCCCAAAGAATGTCATGCAGGTGCATCCCCGGCCCGCCCAGGACGAAAAGCCCATTTTCTGTCATGATTTTTTGTCATAGAAGTAGCAGCCCACCACATCTATGATGATACATGGTTTTGTCACAATTATCGTCATAGAAGTGTCATAAGCATGACAGAAAAAAAATTCGTTCGGCCCAAAATGTCACGGATGTGTCTTTTTTTTGTAGTGATAGAAGATTGACACAGAGAAAGGTTGACAGTACATACACACACAAACAAAATACTTGCACCCAATGTGGGCAAGAGGGTTGCCAATCCCCTTGTACTTGTCAATTGCAATGATTAATTCTAATAGTGATATATATATTGAAAATGAAAAAGGTAAAAAAGTAACTGTAGGCTTTTTTGGGGTTTTAGTAAATATGCTGAATAGACCCGGGGGCCATAATTTTCACTAGAGGCATCTCTCTCAAGAACATAGCATATGGTTGGTAGACAAATTACTGTTGGGCAATTGATAGAAAAGTGCATAGTTATGACGTTATTCATGGCATGATCAATACATAGGCATTACATCCATGACAAGTAGACCGTTAAACTTACAGATGCCTACTACTATTACTCCACTTCGAGAGCGCTTCTATGCTTGCCTCTCTAGGTATTAAGTTTGTGACAAAGAAAGTAATGTGTGAAGTATGATGACATAATGTAGACACAATAAAACCAAGCAATATGATTGAACCCCATCGTTTTCCCCTTAGTAGCAATAATTCAAGTATGTGCCTCGCTACCCCTTCTGTCACGAGGTGAGGACACCGCAAGATTGAACCTACTACTATGCACCACTTCCACTAAAGTTCTAATCATCAACTTGGCCAAATAAAACTCAAAAATCGAATAGCATTGCATAGCTATAACAATCACACATAATACAGTTCAAAATATAACTCAATTACTTTCAATGAATAATCTGATAATAAATCCACAATTCATCGGATCCCAACAAACACACCGCAAAATAAGATTACATCAAAAAGATCTGCGATGAGAACATTATATTGAAGATCAAAGAGAGAGAGAGAGAGAGAGAGAGCCATCTAGCTAATCACTATGGACCCGTAGGTCTGTGGTTCACTACTCACACATCATCGAAGGTGCAGCAAGGTTGATGTAGAGCCCCCCGTGATCGATTCCCCCTCCAACATAGTACCAGCGGAGGCCTCAGATGATATCACGGAAGAACAGAGGCTTGCGACGGTGGAATAATTATTTCGGGTCTCACTCTGGTGGTTTTGGGATTTTAGGGAATTTATGGAGTTGGAATTAGGTCAAACGGAGCTACGAGGGGCCCACAAGCTCAGGTGGTACCCCCGGGGGCGCGTCGTGTGAGCTTGTGGCCCAGTCATATGTCTTCTGGCCTCCTCCCGAAGCTTCCAGGGTCCCCTCTAGTCTAGAAAAATCACCGTAAAGTTTCATCGTGTTTGGACTTTGTTTTGTACTAGTTTTCTGCGAAACAATAACTTTAGGCAAAAACAAAAACTAGCACTAGGCACTAGGTTAACAGGTTAGTTCCAAAAATGATATAAAATTGCATATAAAGCATACAAGATTGGTAATATAATAGCATGAAACAAACAAAAAATATAGATCGACGCACAAAGAGTTTACCCAGGTTCATGCCGCAGTGACGCGTAAAACCCTACTCCTGCTTTGGTGGATTGGTGTGTGTCTAAGTCCTGATACAAAGAGTGCAACCTTGCCGGCAACGTGCTCGAGGATGTGGCTAGCTACTGCAAAAGGAAAGAGTTTCCACCCTTGTAAAGGTGGCCATGGGCCTCAATTTACAGCTCAAGGGGTCACCAACAATGGCAAAATGGTAATTTACATGCTGACGATATCTACAGTGGTATCATACCTAACTCTCATAGTGTAGGACAAATACATTTAATGTGTTGTTAGGTGTCAACCTCTGCTGGATGCCAGCAAGGGGTCCTACTCCACATGCACTATCAGCCCCGCTACCTTTTATTACCTTGACACATGGGTGGACGGGTGTCGATAAAGGTAATTCTCTAGCAGTGGTCCTGCACGCGCCCCAACAGCTTCCACCTAACCAGCTGCACGATCGCCACTTGTCGGCCGATCTCTGTGAACTCCACATGTCAGCGGTGGACGTGGGTGGAGTGGCAGGGAGCTTGGGCATTTCAGCTCTTGAGCTTGCCAGCAACATTGGAGGCTCGTTCGTGGGAAGGCGTTCTTCCCGGCAATCTTGATCTTGACTTTGAGGTATTCTTTTAGTACTTCTCGATGACCTCCCTCGTGGCCTTCTTCACGTTATTCATTACCATGTCTTGAATACTTTGGGGTGGACCCATCCTCTGCCAAGTCTTTCCCGGCACGGAGGCTGCAACTTGCTGGTGCATGTTCAGGGGTATGAACACCCACTGTTCACTACACCAACAGGAGCCCCGGGCCTGGGCCACACGCGTGTATAGAGCGCCTGTCTGGGCTAGGCCCATTAACACACAGTGAAGAACAGCCCCCGTGCCTTCCCCGTAAAAGGTTAACGATAGGTACAATGCTCAATTCAGCCGTTCCATTCATTCTTCCCCCACTGCTGCCGCTATCTTCGTCCTCCTCGCACTACAGCAACCTTTCGTGCTGCTCCGCTTTCGCCTCCCACTAGATCCTTTTCCCCTAGCAATGGCTACCAAGACGAGGGTCACTAAGGAGGCAGAGAAGTCAGGGAAAGATCCAGAGAAGTCAAAGAAGGCGATTCTGGCACAAATGCGGAGGGAGAATGCATGTTTCCCCCGATATTGAAGGTCGCCGATCTCACAACGCGGTACTCTTTCCAGTTGTCGGTGTTATGAATGGCCAGCTCATAAAGCAGTCATGCATGGACCACTGGCAGTTCCTCCTAACACTGGTATAATGATCTGCTATACAAACGGTTTTTAACGCCTTTCTGCGATGGAGTTTTAAACAGTCCCCTTGCCTGTGTGTGCGATATGGGGTCCTTCCCACATGACCCAGAAACCGTCGGGGATAGGGAGCCATGATGGAGACGCGTTGCCAAATGTTATCGTATGCAATGCAACAACATATTGCACACACCACATTCTGGCACACGTGTGCGATTGGTGATCAAACATTTCTAATGACGTAGTGAAATCGAACGATGTTTCATAGTGGACCGTTTGCGAAACAATACCCCATCACACTTATTTATTCTGCGGAAATCATCTACCATGCATGACACCATCGCACAGGTTTCCCAAACAATTACCGTGTGCACTAATGTGCTATCACAAACGGTTCAGGAGCCCCTTTGCACACATACAAGTGCTGCAAATTGTCTGCGATTTGTTGTGTGTCACCGATGGTTGCGGTATGAGTGACGTGTGCTTTCTGTTCTGGATCTCAAATGTTTCCTGAACAATTTATGAGTGGGATTGCATTTTGCATTGGGCACGGTTTACTATAAGCTATCGTGTGCGATAATGTGCGATCACAAACGGTTCAGGAGCCCCTATGCATACGTAGAAGTGCTGCAAATCGTCTATGATTTGTTGTGTATCACTGACGCTTTCGCTATGATTGACATGTTCTTTCCGTTCTGGATCGCACACACTCATTTAGTTGAACCGTGTGCGCATCAATGGCCAGGTTAAAGCAAAAATATCACATTTGAATTGCCATGCAAAAAGCAAATTCGCCATAATGCAATTGAACAAATAGTGTCCATAGGAAGAACATTCATCAGAATTCGCAACAACATGCAATTGAACAAATGGTAGCTAAATTCCAATTATTTTTTGACATATGTAGTACATAATTAATCATAGTGTACGAAATACGAAGACCTCATCACATGTAAAACAATGGATCTATGCGTATATGTTTAGCGGCTAACTCTTACTCATTGTTTCAGGAGAAACCATGCTGAAATCTTCATTATCACCAGTGGGCTTGATGTAGTGATTCAGGAAGAAGTTGCTGATAAATCTCCTAACGATCAGCAATTCACCAGCGGGGAGAGGCTCAGGGGTCATCGGTTCAAAGTTGAGCTGCAAGATTTTTAAGATCAGAATGTGCCATATGAGTGGAGTAGAAGGTATTAATTAAGATAGACTTACTCGTACTAATTCATGAATATCTTCCCAACAATCAGCAGATTTGCAGATGGAGATCATGTCTCTATAAACATAGTATCCACAAAGGTTGGTCCCTGCCTATTGCTGAGGACACTAAATTTTTGTGTACATAATTAGTCATGTATTTGCCCTATTAGGAACAACCTAACCGGTGATAGATGTATTTTTTCTTTGGACAGAAATAGAAAGAGGTTTATTTAGAAACTTGAATATTTGACTAGCGTAAGAAAAGATTTTGCTAACTATTGGATGCATTTTCCGAAAATAAAGGATTTCGGTGTCTTACCAGAGAAACGATCTCGTGCTGCAGAGGTAGTTCCCTCTTGAACAGGTTCCCTGGTTTAGTTTTCCACAATGCCAACACACAACAAATGTAGATGAATTTTCACATACTCAATTCTTGAACTAGATATGAATGAAATTAATTTCAACATCATAGAATTCAATACCTATCCATGAATTGCTGAAGATGCGTCAGATCCTGAGGCTTTATTGACTCTCTGAGAGAATCTAGGTAGTAAACTATGTTCTTGTTTGGAACAATGAACACCAAGATCAAGTGATTGCTACAGATTAAGAAAACCATGAACTTACGAACTATGTCAAAATCTAAAAAGACACTCAATGTATGTGTGGTTGTTTAATTGACTTACCCTTCATGATATGGCCAGAGAAATAATTCTACATGGGACATGATATCGAAGATACTGGCGACCTTGTTAATGGCCCACACCCGTTCATCCTTATCAGTTAATAATGTGCCATTTGCTAATGCAGGATCTATGAAATACACACTTTGCCTTTTTCTTCTCCGCACGATCAATCCTCTGAGAGGAATACAATACAGTTAGCTTTTTTTATTGTTTACAACCTTGTATGGAGAAGTTGATCAGTGTTCGTTAAGTACTTACAAAATCAGGCATTTAAGTGGCATCGAGCACGTTGAAGTTGAACAAGAGATGTAAGTCCTCGAAATCCACACTAATGGAACCCGGATCATGAAGGAGATGATCTCTATTGTAGTGGAGTAGCAGAACTTGATGACCTTTTGACATTTGATCCGTGCAATATTTATGTAACTTCCGGCAACTGGAACCGCACTCATCAAAGTATTCGCCAACAAGAAATGGTTGGCCATGGACGTAATTGCGTGCTTGAAGTATGCCTGCTTTATTTTTAGGAAGCATCAATTCCAATTCTGCATCGTTCATGTTGTCATAAACAATATTACTCTCCGATTCGAACAACTTGCTGGTATTTGGTTCTAGGCGATGAGTGCCTTAAGTAAGAGGCTATCATTCTCATTCCTCCTCGGTCTCGGGGCCTGCTTCCTCATGGGTGTATCCTTCTTACCCACTTCCTTCTTGGTACTTGAAGCACTTCTAGTGTAAGGTCTAGATGGTTGAAAGGTAGACTGCTGAGTAGTAGAGGGTGAAGTTATGACGTACTATTGAGCAGACTGTTTAGCTACGCCGGACTGCTTAGCAGAGGGTGAAGCTACAACGGACTGCTGAGCAGACGGTTTACGTCGGACTGCTAAGCTGGCGGTCCTGCTGTGACGGAGTGCTGGGCTGTAGGAGTAGAGGCATCAGACTACTGACCAGGCATTGAAGCTATGTCAGTCTTGGTGCAACAAACATGAGTGTTTTCAGCCCTGACTTATGCACACGCACATTGCAAATGCTTGTGTTTGGTACCAAGTATGATATGCAACTAAGCCAGAGAATCCGCTATTCATGAGACCAAGGAGAGCATTAAGAAGATCAAAGCATTGAGACAAGACATGAATTTCATAAAGCATCCAACTCCGGCAGGGGCGAATCGGCAAGTCAAGCCCCATCAAGCCCACCCATGCCAACACCAGCGCTCTGCCTCTCTCACCACCTGGCTGCTGATTAGTGAGGTGTCAAGCCCGCAGGTGCTTACGTGGACGTAACCTGTGCATGTCAGCTTGCTGAAGGGATAATTCACTTTTAATGACACCCGTCCTGATGGCGTGTCATGTTAATAGGAGGTAGCTGGTTAAGCGGCGCAGCAGCCTTGCCGGGATTTAACCCCCACACGACACCTAGCAGGGCATTTCATGCGTTTTGTCCTAACTGCCAGAGTTAGGTATGATAGCTCTGCATCAGTCTAATCTCCCTTGTAATGACCTTTTGGCCACTGTGGTAACCCCTTGAGCTATAAAAGGAGGGCCAGGGCAACATTAGAAGGGGTTTGAATCATTGACAACCCTCACGCATAGATATTCGTGTAGCTACCCTCTTCCCACCTCTTGACGGGGGAGAGCGCTCCGATTGCTTGTGCTCAACCACCACCAATACACCTAAGGCAGGAGTAGGGTTATACGCCTCCGAGCGGCCTGAACCTTGGTACAATCATGTGCTCCTTGTTATCTTTGCTCTTTGCGTCGATCGCCACCCCCCGCCGAACCAGCAAAGCGGTTCCTTGCCCCATAGATCGTCGGCTCCCACGCTGACATCTTTGGCGCGCCAGGTAGGGGGCTCTGCATTGGTGTGAATCTAAGCAACAATTAGCGTGTTGGCTACATGAAGTTCGGCATCTTCTTCATCACCAATGGCGCCCAAGAAGAAGGGCTCCATGACAACGAAGCCGTCCTCGTCCAGGCTCCCACCGCATTCGCCTGCGGATGGCGCAGGCGGCACCACTCTAGCGGACGATGCATAACCTGCGGGGGGCACGACCGGCACAGGAGGCGCTGTCATTGTGCCCACCATGGCGCGGGGGGGGGGGGGGGGCAATGGGCGCAAAGGAGCCAGACAGCTCCTACGACCCTCTGGCGATGACCACGACAATGACGCAGGCGGTGCGGGCGTACAACTCCCGCTTCCCCCATGTCGGGGCGAGCGCAACCACCAAGGCCACACCGCCCGATCCAGCGCAAGCCGAGATCCTCCAGCTGCACTAACCCCAGCAACTGCAGGGGAGACGGCATCGAGACACGTACTGCGCTCGTTGCAAGAGGGACGTGACAAGACGCCGAGCGGTACTGTTGTGCCTCCGCAACAGTGCCTGCATGGCAAGTTGCCAGCTGATCAAGTTCAAGATCTCCAGGCGCCACTTCCACCATGCCAGCCCACTGCTGCTCTCATGGTTCGGCAACGAGACCACAACGTTGCTCCTGCTGGCTCTGCCAGGAGTCGAGCAACATTGCGTTCTTCGCACTTCAACATGCCCCAAACGGCAACAAAGGCAATGGCGCGGGCGCAGATGCTGCTGGATTTCCCTCCAGTGGCTGGCAAGATGGACGAATGGAGGGCCACCATTTGGAGCTTGATCGAGTTTGCCAATGCGAACAGGTCCCAGTTGGCGGAAGCCCTCGCGGCGTCCGCCAACTGCGCCTGCCGCGCAAGTTGATCGCTGTGGGGTGGGTGCTACGCCCACAGTGCGGTCTCATCCCTGGCATCAGTCTCAGTGGCAACCTCGACCCCCACAACAAGACCAGAAGAACATGCAACCTGACAATGCATCCATGGCTTCCTCAGATCTGCCGACGCAGCGGGATCAGAGGCAAGTGTTGCTGGAAAGGCGGGCGGAGGATGCTCATACCACCATCCAGTGGCGCCGAGAGGCATGCCGTCAATCAAACGAGTGCAACGGCCTAGTAGTCGATGAGGCAGCGCCCGTTGTTGGTGGGTACCTGCCTTACGAGGCTGGGTGCCCCGCTTTCACACGTGAGTTACGGCAAGTCCGCTGGCCGTCAGTCCGCGCATTCAAGCCTGAAGTCCCAGAAAAATACGACGATAATCAAAACCCAGCATAGTTCTTGGGCATTTATACATTGTTGTACAAGCTGCCAGGGGCAGAGAAAAGATAGAAGAAGGCGAACAAAGTGAGGTTAAGGATGATGGGTCTAGTGAACAAGAGTTCCAGAAGGCAACAAAAGCCATATGCATTGACGGATGTGCATCTTTGCACTCCTCCCACTGCCAACTCAAGCAGTGTGCACGGGAAGTCATTGCGGTGGAACCAACAGCTGATGCACAAAAGCCCCTCAAGTGGTCTCACATGCCTATCATTTTTTATGTCGAGGACCACCTTGATCGCACAACAGCGGTCGGGTGCTTGCCGTTGTTGGTCTCACCAACAATTCGCAACCTCAAGGTCATGAAAATGTTAGTTGACGGTGGGGTTGGCTTGAACATGATCTCCCCAGAGGTGATCGAGAGGCTTCAGATACCTGAGGAAGAGGTCAAGAAAACAGGGACGTTCCAAGGGATCAACCCAGGAAGGAGCCAACCAAAGGGAAAGATCACGCTGCCGGTGATGCTTGGCGGGGACCTAAACTACCGAACTGAGAAGATAGTGTTTGATGTGGTTAAGATTCCCTTGCCATTCAATGGAATCCTTGGCCACCCTGCCTTGGCCAAGTTTATGGCGGGATCTCACTATGCCTATAATACATTGAAGATGCCAGGGCCCATGGGTGTCATCTCCATCAACTCAGATCAGCAAGATGCAGTCATTTGTATGGACAAGCTCTATACAGATGCGGTTGCAGCAGAAGTCGATAAGACAACAGCTCCCGCCAAGATGAAGAACAGCAAGAAATCCAACTAGACATCCAGTGATCCTTCTAGGAAGCGCGCCTCTTTGGAGTGCTGCGCACCCGTCGAGGATGCTCTGGGAAGCTCTACTGGCAAGAGATCCAAGGCCACTCCACCTGCGACAAAGAAGGTTCTAGCCAGGGAGGATGGTACTGATGTACTTTCACCATTAGTGCCATCCTAGACAGCAAATAGGAAAGTGCGCTCATTACCTTCATGCGGGCGAATGTAGGTGTTTGCATAGCAACCATCTGACATCCTAGGTGTTCCCAGGGAGGTAATTGAGAACCCCCTTGCTGTCTGTCCTCACGCTCGGCCCGTCAAGCAGAAAGTCAGGAAGCAAGCTTTGGAACGGCAGCAGTTCATAGCAAAAGAAATCAGGAAACTCAAGGCAACTGGCCTAGTCAGAGGAGTACTACATCCAACTTGGTTGGCAAATTCGGTCATTGTGCTCAGGGCAAATGGGAAATGGAGGCTTTGCCTCGATTACACTAATCTTAACAAAGCATGCCCAAAGGACCCTTTGCCCCTGCCGTGCATCAACCAGATTGTGGAATCCACTGCCGGTTGTGACCTGCTCTCGTTTCTTGACGCATACTCCGGATAACACCAGATATTCATGTCCAAAGAAGATGAAGAGAAAACCTCATTCATTACCCCATGTGGCACGTACTGTTTTGTACTGATGACTTTTGGACTAAAGAGTGCAGGGTCAACATTTGCATGGGCAGTTCAGATTGGTTTCGAGCCACAGTTGCATAGAAACATAGAAGCTTACATGGATGATATCATGGTGAAGACCAAGGACAAGTCTACCCTGATCCAAGGTTAGGAGGAAACATTTGCTAACTTGCGAAAGATCAACATGAAGCCCAACCCTGAGTAGCGTGTGTTCAATGTCCCCTCCGGGAAGCTCCTTGGATTCTTTATATCATAGCGTGGGATCGAAGCGAACCTCGACGAGATCATGGCCATCGAGCAAATCCAAGCACCCTAGACCGTCAAGGACATGAGGCGTCTTACGGGATGCGTTGCAGCTTTGAGCAGGTTCATTTCCAGGTCTGCTGAGCGTGCCCTGTCATTTTTCAAAATCTTGAAAAAGGCAGGTCTAGTAAAATGGACTTCGGAAGCGAAGGCTGCCCTGTAGGACCTGAAAAGATACTTGTCCTCTGCACCAACTCTAGTCGCGCCTAAACCACAAGAGCCGTTGTTGCTGCGCTAGTTGCACAGAGAGAAGTTGATGATGAGGAAGCAACCACGGTAAGGTCCCCCGTCGACGAAGCGCAAGTTTCCCCAGCAAGGCTGGGTGCCGAGAAGGAGAAGATAGTACAAGGAGAAATGGCTGAGGAACAAGCTGCTTTGAAGAAGAAAGTGGTGCAATGACCCGTATACTTTGTTAGTTCCCTCCTGCAGGGGGCTAGATCAAGGTATTCAGGCATGCAGAAGTTGCTCTTTGGCCTATTCATGGCCTCGAGGAAACTGCGCCACTACTTTGAAGCACATGAGATTATGGTGGTCACCCGCTTTCCGTTGCAACTCATTCTAAGGAATCCAGAAGCAACCGGCAGGATAGTGGAGTGGGCATTGGAGTTGTCAAGCTTTGCACTCAAATTTGAGAGCACATCAACTATCTGGAGCAGAGCCTTAGCTGAATTCATTGCGGAATGGACACCAACACCAGATGATGAGATCCAGGAGTCAGCACTCCTCGGGAAGGAAACTGAGAAGAACTAGATCATGTACTTTGATGGTGCTTTCTCGCTGCAAGGCACTGGTGCCGGGGTGCTGCTTATTGCACCCACTGGAGAGCATCGCAAGTATGTGGTTCAAATGCATTTCCCCCATGAGGAGGCTACCAACAATACTGCTGAGTATGAGGGACTGCTTGCCGGCCTCAGAATTGCGGTAGAGTTGGGGATAAAAAACCTGATCGTCCGATGAGATTCACAGCTTGTGGTGAAGCAAGTTAACAAGGACTACCAGAGCCCGTTGATGGAAGCGTATGTGGATGAGGTGAGGAAATTGGAGGAACACCTTGACGGCCGGCAAATAGAACACGTCCCTTGTGCGGAAAACAGCATTGCCGATCAACTGTCAAAGTGTGCTGCCCAAAAGCTGCCTGTGGAACCAGGTACTTTTGTGCTCCACTTAACTCAACCAACATTTACCCCATCAACGAGAGCCAAGAAGCGAAGGAAGATAAGTACTGGCAGCTACTTTTTGGCAGAGATCCCAGAAGCCACCGGCAAGGCACCTGCCGGGAACATCGATGTAGCTTCTGGTGAGCAGCGGTCTCGTGCAGAACTCCAGATTCTTACCGATGAGACCAGCGCTCCCGTGGCAGAAGAGATGCCTTTGATCCTTGTCATCAAGCCCCAGGCTCCAACATGGGCACAATAGATTGTCCAGTTTCTCCAAACAGGATAACTTCCCGAAGAACAAGAGCAAGCTGAGAAAGTAGCCCGTCAATCGAATATGTACCAGTTTGTGAACAACATCCTGTGCAGAAAGCGACCCAACGGAGTGAAATTGAAATGCATAACCCGGGAAGATGGACAGAAGTTGTTGGCGGAGATACATGGAGGTGTATGTGGTGCCCATATAGGAGCAAGAACCCTTGTCGGAAAAGCCTTCTGGCAAGGCTTTTATTGGCCCACTGCCCTCCAAGATGAAACTGAGCTGGTAACAAGATATGAAACATGCTAGTTCCATTCAAAGAGCATACATCAGCCAGCACAAGCCCTCCAAATTATTCCCTTATCCTGGCCCTTATCGGTCTGGGGGATCGATATTTTTGGCCCCTTCCCCCGTGCTACCGGGGGCTTTGAGTTCTTGTACGTCGCTATCGACAAGTTCACAAAGTGGCCTAAGGTAGAGCCGGTGAGAAAGGTGACTGCATAGTCAGCTGTCAAGTTCTTCAAAGGATTGGTTTGCCGGTTCGGAGTCCAAACAGTGTCATCACAGACAACGACACCCAATTCACGAGCCACGCTTTCATGAAATATACTCAGAGCCTTGGAAACAAGGTATGCTTTGCATCTATTGCTCACCCAAGGAGCAACGGGCAAGCAGAAAGAACAAATACTGAAGTATTGTGCGGGCTCAAGACAAAAACTTTTGATAGGCTCCACAAGTGTGGGAGGTGTTGGATTGATGAATTGTCGGTGGTTCTTTGGTCGCGCAGAACAACACCAAATTGAGCTACTGGCCAGGCACCCTTCTCCCTAGTTTATGGTGCAGACGAAGTGCTCCCCACGGAACTCATATATGGGTCACCTCGAGTACTTGCCTATGATGAAGTAGCACAACAGTAGTTCTGGCATGACGATGCCGTGCTCCTCGAGGAAGATCGTCTCCGGGTTGTTGTACGTGCTGCACGATACCAGCAAGCCTTGCGCCACTACCATAGCCGCAATGTTCATGCCCGGAGCCTTGAGGAAGGCGACCTTGTCCTTCGGCATGTTTAGTCCGCCAAGGGTGCAAACAAGTTGACGCCAAGGTGGGAAGGCCCTTATCGGGTAGTACGAGTCACCAGACCTGGCGCAGTCTGTCTGGAGACTGAAGATGGCATTTGCGTGCAAAACTCATGGAATATTGAGCATCTTCACAAGTTCTACCCATGAGGCATGGTTGTCGGGCCTTGCCCCGGTAACCTGTTTTGTACGAGCATAGTCTCTGAGACTTGTAACCCTTTGTACAAAGCCAGGCGAAGACCCTGTGCACAGCTAATAAAATCCAGTGTTTTTCAAAAATTGCATGCATGTTTTCTAGCTTGCTTAAACATAGATTTTATATGATTACGCTGGTTTTAAATAGAGTGACTAACATGTTAATGAAGGCTTCATGTTACCTTCTATCTCTCTCTTTCTGATAAAAGCAGAAGGATCCCTCGCGAGCAACTTTCCTGGGGGGAAGATGGAGATGGAGGAGATGGAAGCGCATGGAAATGGACTCGTTTATTTGATCCAACGACATCTCCTCCTTATCTAAATGATAAGAAGTATAGAAAATAAAGACAAGTTTGTCTTGTTTAAACTTCCCAGTCATTCCATGTTACACCTATGTATGAGAAACTTGCACGCGAGGAAACCTTGTCGCGTTTACCATTCATGCTCCTGTCCTTGACTCAAGTCCACTCGACAGGATTAGTGCAGTTGTGTCTAAATAAACCGGTAAGGGGCCTTACTGCATTTACCATTCACGCTCCTGTCCTTCAGTCGAGTTCACTCGACAGGATCAGTGCAGCCGCGTCTAAATAAACCGGTAAGAGGTCGGCCTCCATTCATGCTCCTAACTCACTTTGAGTCCACTCGATGAGGGTTAGTAGTAGCTGCGCCAAGGGCCGGCGAGCAGCCTTTCCGGGAACTCTACTTGCAAGGAGGGGGCTGGGGGCAAGTCCCTCAGAAAACTTCAAAAGCATGCACAGATTCCCGGCGGGTTTTTTCCTTTTAAAATTGCGTGAAACAACAAGTACAAATCATACAGGTGCTAACATGGATGAGGAAGTACATAAATTTGATTCAAACACAGTAGCACCATACATCTTTTTTATCAAAAAAAAATGAAAGTGCTCTGTAATTCCTTTCTTGTCCCTCTCCTCCTAGGGTTTATCTCAAGGGCAAAAAGGGCAAAAGGAGCGCCTAGGCGATGCCCTGGTCACCCCCGCCAGGACCAGAGGGACGCAGTCTGACAAGATCATGAGAGTGCCACCCCGGTAGGGAAGATGAAGCTAGGACAGAGAGAGTGGCTAGGCGGAGCACCCACCCGGCAGGGAAGACGAAGCCCGAGTCCACGAGCCTGCCGGGGTCCAACTGGAGATGGCGGTGGCATCTAGAAGAAGCACCCCAAGCAAATCACTCTACCGGGGGTCGCCTGCAGATGATGGTGCTGCCGGCACCCAACTGGTGATAACGGTGCCGCCGGTGTTCAGTCGGAGTCCGAGTCGTCGCCTTCGGATTTGACGACTGGATGTCCGCCACCACCATTTTCTCCGCTAGGGTCCTCCTCGTTGCTGTCGCTCGGGGAGGAGCTTTCGTCATCACTCGAGCTTCTACAGAGCACCCAAGGTGACCGCACGAACGCCGAAAAACCTTGACGGAGAGCATGTCAGACTCAACCAACTTGAAGTGAAGGACAAGCCCCTCTGCAAGATAATGGGTGCAGGTGAAGGTTTTCCACCCACACCTAAGGAGCATGACGTGGGGCACGGGGAACTTAATGTTCACCTACACGGCACCATTGCAGCAGCTGCTCATGCATAGCCACAACCCAAGCGGAAGGTCGACCTCCATCACCCTGGCGAAGGGCGAGGGAGCCGCAGGCAGCTGCAAGGAGGATCCCGCAGCTTGCGATGAACTCAAGTGCCGTTTCCCCCGCATGGCCTTCTGCCAAGGGTGGAGCAGTTGGAGGAGAGATGATGAGCGCGCCACTCCATCGTCCTCGACCGCTGGCACAGCGTCGACCCCGACCGCGCCCCGTGGCTCCGCCCCGTGCACTGGAACCGGCATCTGCAGCCGCATCCGGAGCCAAAGCATGGTGTCGAGGAGAAGCTCTCGTCGTTGTGGCCGAGGCACGAGCCCGGCCTCTTCCTCTCTCCATGACAGAAGACAGAAGCAAGAAAGGAGAAGAAGGAGAAGATGGATGAGCATCGCTCCCTTTAATAGTGAAAACATGGGAGGCTGTCTCTCCACTACTCTGGAGCAAATGCGCCGCTCCGCCAATCTGGCCCTCTGCATCCCTGGGTGGCGTCTTATTCCATCAACTGTCCCACTACGCTAATCCGAGGCGCTGCATCTTCTGCCGAAGCGCACGTCCCCGCACCCCGCTCATCCACCACCAACCCCGCGCAATGCATGTGGCGCGCATGGCGGAAACGGCAGGGGTGCTGGGTGAACTAAAGGTAAAATGGCAGTTACTCGACTCACGCACGAGCGCCCTAATGGCATCCAATGGGCGCGGGCGCCCCTGGTCTTTAACATGTATGATGTGCGTCATCTGGGTGCCAGAGATATCAGGATGAGACTGGGGGCTGGCCCAGGTCCAGATTAATGAAGAAGCAAAGAAGATCTCAAGGACACGGCGTCGCTCTCGGCAAGTTCTATATGTGCGCCTGTACATTTGTTGGGCATACCCCAATGGTGCCCGACGACACGTATGGGCCAGGCCTGGGGGGCTCCTCTCGGTGTAACAAACATGAGTGTTTGCCACCCAAACTTATGCACAGGCATGTTGCAAATCTTTGTGTTTGGTACCAAGTCTCATATGCAACTAAGCTAGAGAAGCCACTCTTCGTGAGATCAAGGAGAGCATTAAGAAGATCAAAGCATGGAGACAAGACATGAATTTCATAAAGTATCCAACACCAGCAGGGGCGAATTGGCAAGTCAAGTCCCGGCAAGCCCTCCGGGCATGGGTTCCCTGCCAACACTAGCGCTCTGCCTCTCTCACCAGCTGGCTGCTCATTAGTGAGGTGTCGAGCCCACAGGTGCTTAGGTGGACATAACCCGTGCATGTCAGCTTGCTGAAGGGATAATTCACTTTTAATTACACCCGTCCTGATGGCGTGTCACGTTAATAGGAGGTAGCTGGTTAAGCTGCGCAGCAGCCTTGCCGGGCTTTAACCTCCACACGACACCAAGTAGCGCATTTAATGCGTTTTGTCCTAACTGCCAGAGTTAGGTCTGATATCTCCGCATCAGTCTATTCAACCCTGCCATGACCTTTTTGCCACTATGGTAACCCCTTGAGCTATAGAAGGAGGGCCAGGGCAACATTAGAAGGGGTTCGAATCTTTGACAACCCTCACACATAGGTATTCGTGTAGCTGCCCTCTTCCCACCTCTTGCCGTGGGAGAGAGCTCCGTGTACTTGTGCTCAACCACCACCAATACACCCAAGGCAGGAGTTGGGTTTTACGCCTCCAGGCGGTCCGAACCTGGGTAAAATCATGTGCTCCTTGTTGTATTTGCTCTTTGCATCGATCGCCACCCCTCGTTGAACTAGAAAAGGGGCTCCTTGCCCCATAGATCACCGGCTCCCGCACCGACAGTCAAGTTTTTGCGCAGGTGATGCCAACTTGTCGGTGTGCTGAGGAGGTTGTGCCAACGCATTGGTTTGCTGAGCAGGCAGTGCTGATGCATTGGTATGTTGATCATGCGGGTGTGTACCTACGGACTGATGAGCAATCGGTTCTGGACCATTGGACTCCTTAGCAGGCGGTTCTGAAGCATCGGACTGCTTAGCAGTCCGTTCCACCAAGTTGGTCTATTGAGCATGCGGTGGCGTTGAGTCTCCCCCTGCTACTTCAGTTGCTGGCATCTGAACGGTGGTGCGTCGTCAGCAGTTGTAGGCCTTGCCACTAGCTACTCAGGGGCGAACAATGACATGGCCTATATGGCACAAATTCGGGCGGGTTGATCACAGGTTGATGCATCAGCCGTCGGATTACGAGTATTAGGTTCCTTGGGGGAAGCATGTGAGAGCTGTTGTGGCAAGGAGAGGGTCACCAGTTGAAGGGCGACATTGGTTGCTCTTGGCAGGGCTTGAGGGATCTCATCCATGAAGTATATTTCCTTTTGTAGCCACTGGATATGATGTAACAGTGTTTCTGATGTACGGTGGAATCCTAATGGCCGATCTTTCACGATTCAGAGGGGGAATTCTCGAAGAACACGACGAACACAAGAGAGTGAAAACACTCAAATCAATGAGATCTAATCACACGTGTGCTAGATCCACATAAACAAAGAGGTAACAAATGTCCAAATCCAACAAAGGGGGATACATGGTAGCAAGTTCTTCCCAATCCTTGAGGAAATGTGGTCTTGAATCCGTAGAGGATCTTCCCTAGGCGGGGTCTTGAATCCACTTGGGTGATCTTCTCCTAGGAGGCCTTGATCTCCAAAGGAGTAGGGATACAAGTGGATGAGCAAGGCTCTGTCTCCAAAATGAGCTATCACAATGCTGACCCTAGAACATTGGGGAAGAAGGAGTATATATAGTCTAGGGGCCGAAGGGGTACATGGGCCTCAGCCCAGAGTCACTTCACGCAGGCAGGCCGGAAGTCCCGGGCATGACCGGACGTTCCGGGAGCTGGAGGTTCCGGGCGGGTTCTGGTGTAGGCCGAGAGTTGGCACGACACGAGCTGGGCTGGAGTCCGGGGGCTGGAAGTTCCGGGCTGGCCGGAAGGTTCGGGCGAGAGTCTGGGCTGGTTCCGAGCTGGACAGAAACTTCACATGTCCGGGTCTCGTTTGGATTGCTAGGGGCTAGAAGTTCTGGGCTGGCCGGAGGTTCTGGCGGTCGGATGTTCCGAGCAGTGGCCGGATGGTCCGGGCGGGACAGATTTTGCACTCATGTCCGTTTCCTCTCCTTCAGCTCTTGGATCCTCAGGATGCTCCCTGTACCTGATCATACACAGTATCTCTGATTGAGGTAGCAATCATGTCTCGTTCATATGTAAGGTAAGCTCAAGTAGGAGAGATGTCACTCGGATTGAATAGTACGTGCGCGAGCTCTTGTCATGGGTCCACTTGGTGCTTGGGTAGTTGGGGTAGTGTCCATGGGGATGACCGTGGGATGCTCCGCATCATCTCCCCCCCCCCCTCGGAAAAGATCCTACCTCGGGTTGAAAACCTCATCACCATGGTACGGAGAGAGATCCTTGATGTTGAAGATGTCGCTTACGTTGTACTTGTCGCGCGGTATGTCGATCTTCTATGCATTGTTGTTGTAGCGTGCAATCACCTTGAAGGGGTCGCTGGCTCGAGGTAGTATATTGGATTTGCGCTCGTTGGGGAAACGCTCCTTGCAAAGGTGTAACCACACAAAATCTCCAATGTGGAATATCATGGGTTGCTTGTTGATGTTGCGCTTGGTCGCGAGTCGATGTACTTGGCACTCGATTTCTTGTCTTGTGTCTTCATGCACCTTCTTGAGCTAGCTCGCTCGGGCGCTCGCGTCCATGTTGATGCGCTCTTGTAGAGGCAGCGGTAGAATGTCCAATGGGGATAATGGATTGAAACCATAGACGACCTCGAAGGGGGACTTGCCGGTGGTAGAATGTCTTGCACGATTGTAAGCGAACTCAGTGATGGGTAAGCATTCCTCCCACTCCTTGATGTTCTTCTTGATCAACACACGTAGGAGTGTAGATATCGTCCGGTTCATGACCTCTGTTTGGCTGTCGGTTTGCGGATGGTATTCCGATGAGAAGAGTAGCTTGATTCTGAGCTTGACGCATATGGTCTTCCAAAAGTAGCTTAGGAACTTAACATCGCGGTCAGAGACAATAGTCTTAGGCACTCCATGTAGAAGCAAGATTTCCCTACAAAAGAGATTTGCAACATGTGAAGCATTGTCTATCTTGTGACATAGAATAAAGTGTGCCATCTTAGAGAAATGGTCCATAACTACAAATACCGAATCTTTGCCATTGCGAGTTCTAGGTAAACCAAGCACAAAATCCATACTAATATCTTTCCATGGTTGATATGGAATAGGAAGTGGCATATAGAGATCATGGGTGCGATCTTTAGACTTAGCTTTGCGACATGTAGAGTATCGATTGGTGTAGCGTGATACGTCACGAAACATCTTGGGCCAAAAGTAGTTCGTGGAGAGTGTACTGAATGTCTTGTCGCCTACAAAGTGTCCCATAAGTCCTCCATCGTTTGCCTCTTGCAAAAGCAACAAATGAAGAGAAGACTCGCGGATACAAAGTTTGTTAGCTCGCATAAGATATTCATCTTTGATATAGTATCGCTCCCAAGTGTTATGCGTTAGACATTTTGCATAAGGAATGGCAAATGAAACAACATGCACATACAAGTCTTTTATGTGCTCAAATCCTTAGACAGTCAATTCAAGTTGTGTGATAAGCATGCACTTGAGGGAAAGAGCGTCCGCCACAACATTTTCCTTACATTTGATGTACTTGATAACATAAGGAAATGAATCAATGAACTCACTCCATTTGTCATGTCACTTATTCAATTTCGTTTGAGCTTTAAGGTATTTAAGTGTCTCATGATCTGTATGGATGACAAATTCACAAGGGCAAAGATAATGCTCCCACACATGCAAGACTCTTACTAAAGCATATAACTCTTTGTCATAAATGGGATAGTTAAGTTGCGCTCCGAAAAGTCTCGCTGAAGTATGCGATTGGGCTCTTCTCTTGCATTAACACACCTCCTATGCCATTATCGCTAGTGTCACAATGTACTTCAAAAGTTTTATTAAAATTGGGCAATGCAAGCAATGGAGCATGTGTAAGCAAATTCTTTAGTTCATTGAATGTTGTATCTTGGGATGGTCCCCAAACAAATGATGCATTCTTCTTGCTCAATGCGTGCAATGGTGATGCATTGCTAATTCTAAAATCCTTCACAAAGCGATGAAAGGAACCGGCTAGGCCAAGGAAACTATGCACTTGTTGCAAGTTAGTTGGTTGCGGCCAAGTTTTAATAGCATCAATTTTAGCTTCTTCTACATGAACACCCTTAGAAGACACAACAAAACCCAAGAAAGGAAGCTTGTCAACAACAAATGTGCATTCCTCCATATTAGCATAAAGTCTCTCATTTCTAAGAGTTTGCAAACCGTCCCTAAGATGGATGACATGATCTTCTAGAGATTCGCTAAACACAAGTATATCATCAAAGTAGACCACAACACATATGCCAATGTATTTGCGAAGAACATATGCATCACACGCATTAAAATGCCTGGTGCTTCAGATAAACCCATAGGCATAACTAACCGCTCATACAAGCCAAACTTGGTTTTGAAAGCAGTTTTCTGTTCATCTCCTTGTTGAATGCGAATTTGGTAATAGCCACTTTTAAGCTCAATTTTAGAGAAAATTGTGGTTCCACTAAGCTCATCTAGCATATCGTCAAGGCATGGAATGGGATGCCTATAGCGAACGGTAATAGTATTTATAGGACGGCAATCAGAACACATGTGAAAACTAACATAACATCTTTCTTAGGCACAAGAATAACCGGAACGGCACAAGGGCTTAGGCTATCACGTACGTGTCCATTGTCAATGAGGTGTTGTACTTGCCTTTGTATTTCCTTGGTTTCTTCAGGGTTGACGCGGTATGGTGCCTTGTTCGGTAAAGGTGTGCCGGGGATGAGGTCAATGTTGTGTTCGATGCCTTGTAGTGGAGGTATACCCGGAGATAGCTCATCAGGGAAAACATTCTCAGTTTCCAGCAATAATTGAGACAACACTAAAGGTAGATGGTGAGAAGTGTTAGTCCTTGCCGCTTCATCTTTGCACAATAGGACATAGTGTATGACACTAGATGGGTTCTCACACACTTCTCTCATGTTTCTTTTAGTAGCTAGAAGCACTAAGTTTTTCTTGTCGCTCATCGTGGAGGCACTCATTTTGGGCTTGTGGCTCTCACTCTCTTTTTGGTGGCTCACTCTCTCACTATTCTCTCCATGATGGGTGGTTGCTTGCTTGTCAGTGATCACTTGACTTGGCGACATGGGTCGTAGCACAAACTCCTTCCCCTTCATCTTGAAACTACAGTGATTGGTTCGCCCATTGAGAATGACGCCGCGGTCAAATTGCCAATTTCGTCCAAGTAGGAGGTGGAAAATAGACATGGGAACCACATCACACTCCAATGTGTCTTCGTATGCGCCAATCTTGAAGGAGACTTGAACGGTATGCTTGATGTGGATGGTGCCGGAGTCACTAATTAAGCCATTGGACCTTGTAGGGACGAGGATGCTTCATCTTGAGCCATTGTAGCTTGGAACATAGCTCTTCACTTTCCAAATTGTGGCAACTTCCTCCATCGATGACCACCTTCATGGAACGTCCATTGATGCCCGCTTTGGTGTGGAAGATGTGGCAATGTTGTTCTTCTTCTTGCTGGTGTTGAAGTGTCAAGACCTTGGAGACAATGAGAGCGGGACTCGAATCATTGTCACAAAAGACTTGGTCATCTTCATCTTCATTCACTCGCCGGTGCATGGCCACATGCTCTAGGGCTTCCATTTCTTCCTCACTCATGGAGTCATAGGTGCTGTTCTTGTTGGCGATCATGGTGCGCTGAGTGGGGCACTCAAATGTCTTGTGGCCTCGGCCTTGGCATGTGAAACATTTGATGGAGCTCGTCTTGACAGTCTCATTGTCGGCGTGGGAGCACGATCACCTATGGGGAAGGGGTGCCCCTTTGTGGTTCGGCATGGGGATGGCCGCGTTGCACAAAGAGAAAAAACAGTGGGGGACAGCACGGCGATGGACTCTCTCTCTCTCTTTTACCAAGGTTCGGGCCGCTTTGCACCGTAAAACCCTACTCCCGCTTTGGTGGATTAATCTGGAGGTAAACGAAGGCTCGACGCACTCTGGCCCGGCAAGGGTGCCTCGGGGAGAGTAACTTGGGCTTACAAATGCAGGGGGTCGAAGTGTTCGAACCCTTTGCTAGGTTGCCTTGGGCCTCCTTTTATAGGTTAAGGGGTGACCATAGTGGCAAAACAGTCATTTGGGTATGATTAGATAGCTAACAGTGCTATCATACCTAACTCTGGCAGTTAGGACAAAGTGCATTAAATGCACTGCTAGGTGTCGTGCCGAGGGCGAATCCCGGCAAGCCTGTCGCGCCGCTTATCTACCTCTTCTTATTAGCTTGACACGCCTCCTGGACGGGTGTCAATAAAGCTAATATCTTCTCCTTGAAGCTGCCACGTGCTTGAAAGGATCCACCTGGTTGCTTAACACCTTGACACCGCACAGATTAGTGACTTCGGTGCAGTGAGGTGGAGGGGTGGCGTCTTGGTGGAGGTTCCTTGTTGAAAGTGCTTGGCGGGGTTTGGTTTTGGCGGCCTCGGCAAGCCTGCCGGGGCAAATCCGGATTTGTCCTTGGGGCGGCCTCGACCTGGCCATGCTCTCCATCCCGGCAAGGGAGGCTTTCCCAACGTGGCCTTCTGCTATCTTGTTCTTCTTAATGCTCTCCTTGATCTCACGAAGAGCAGCTTCTCTGGCTTGACTTCGCGTCATGCATTGGTGCTGGATGTATGATCGTCAGCACACCTGTGCATGAGTATGGTCAGCAAATACGAATGTTTGTTGCCCTGACAGTAGCCCCCGGGCCTGGTCCATATGTGCCGACGGGCATCGTTGGGGTAGGCCCTAACAATGCACTGGCGGGCACCTTGACCACGCTGTGGCGGGATCCATGTTTCTGAGATCTTCTTTGCTTTTTCATTAACATGGAATCGAATCAATTCCCGGTTTCCCCGTGAGTCGTGCGATGTCGAACGATGTGGGTCCACCCATGCAACGGGCTAGAGGGTATCCACGTTCACGAGAAGTTGATTGAAGTGCCTGCGCATGATCCGAGGGTAACTGCCATTTTACCCTTCCCACCACGCCTGCCGTTTCCGCCACGCGCGCTGCATGCATTGCGCAGGGTTTGTGGCGGACGCGCATGGCGCGGGAATGAGTGTCGTGGCAGAAGGCGTGGCGCCATGGATTGGCGCAGAAGGGCGGCTGGCGAATCTGGACGTCGTCAGTGACGCAGATGAACCGGATTGGAGGAGAAGGGCGGTTACCACAGGGTGGTGGGGAGCCAGCCACCTGCCACGCTGCGCTATAAAAAGGTAGCGCGGAGGAGAACGGAAGGGCTCACCCATGCATCTTCTCTCTTCTTCTTCTCATGTCCTTCTCCCACCATGGTGAGGGGAAGAGGACGTGCTCGAGCTCCGACTGTGTCGATAAGGGCCTCCTCTCGGCATCGCATCCCCTCCCCCGCTAGGGACGCAGGGGCAGGATCCAGTGCACAAGGTGGAGCCGCAAGACATGGTCGTGGTCGGCGCAGTGCTCGGGACCGAGGAGGACGCAGTTGGTGTTCTGGGAACCAGGGTACCCAGACTTTCCTACCTGCGGCCCACGGCATGGCTCCATCGACGGCCTGGTACGGCCCAGTTTCAACACCAACAAGACAAGATCCTTGCGGGGGGCCAAGCCTCGTGAGGCAGACAGCGCCAAGACCTCCTGAGGGAGCGGCCTCCCCAGGCTGCCTCCTGAGGAGCGGAGATTTCTATGCAGGTATCCAACCTCACGAGGTTGCGGTGACGCAAGCCATGACAACCACGGCCAGGCAGGCGCCAGCCGGCGTAGAGGAGCAGGTTTCCTCTTCGGTGTTAAGGAGGTAAGCGCAGGCGTGGGTTCCCGAGGAATCAGGCAAAGGTTTCCATTCCAGTGCAACGAGACCAAGACCGCCAGGACGGCAGGATGGATGTCATCACCGAGCCCACCACGGCGTCACAACCAGAAGCTTTGCAGGTGAAGACCACCTTTCGTCAGGATAAGATGTACTACTTGTCCCCTTTCAAATTGGCCACTGTGGGATCCCTTCCCACCTTTGTTTTGGAGGAAGAGGACCGAGGCCGCTATAAGTATAAGCTAGCCACCACCGTAGAGAGGGGGCAGACGAGACCGGAACAGACCGAACCGAAGGACGACTCACCCTCACCCAGAGCAGACCTCACGAGGTTGTACTTCCCTTGTACTACTTCATCCCCAGCCCCTCATGAGGCAAATGCACCACAAAGCAGGAGTAGGGTCTTACACCGCAAGGTGGCCCGAACCTGGGTAAACTGCTGTGTCCGTCTCCTTCCTTGATCCATCGAGCTAGGCTATAGGGCGACGGGTTGGTTGGTTGGATAGGTTGAGTTCTTTGCACACGCCCCAGAGTTCAAACCTTCTTTGGATCTGCGGAGCCCTGAATCCGACATTTGGCGTGCCAGGTAGGGGCGTGTTGAAGCTTCTCTCCCACCACTTGCTCTGCCACTGTTCCGTCGTTCCAGTGGCCGACACTCACCGTGTCGAGCCGAGCGCCGGGCCGCTCGTGTCGCCCAGATGGCACCCGCGGGCAACGGCGCCCCTCGCCACTCTGCCTCCCTGTTGGCTAATGCCGCCACTGACCCTGCCGCCCACGAACAGCAGGACTCATCGCTGCCACCGTCCGTGCAGCGCGACGGCCGCACCGCCACTCCATCACCCACTCCAGCCACGGCGTCGTCTTCTGATGGCCGTCGTGGGCTGGCGAACGCGCAGTCTGTGCTGCTCATGGCGCGAGCTTCTACGCTATCGTCCGGCCAACGACCTCTATGACAACTGGCTTGCCCACATTGCCGAACTTGTCAACTCCGCTGGCGAGGCCCCTGCATCGCCTCGTTCGCTTCGCCCTTTGCCGTCCCTGGCGGGCGACGTGGCTCACGGCACGCCTCCTCCCCCTCCTCTGCACGGCGTGGGCCCCGAGCCGAGGCGTGAAGCTCCCCAGCGTGACCCGCCGCGCAGAGCGCCAGCGCGCGATGAAGAAAGCTGCCAGGTGGTGCAGCGGCCCCAAGGAGAAGCGCGTGCGCTTCCAGGACCACCACATCAAGACCGCGTACCACCAGAGGCAGCGGTGCGCGGGCGTCAAGATCAGGCTCCTCCCCTGCGGCTGGCCCCTGTGAATGCGGCAGGGTGCCGTGCTTTCATCCCGCAGCTGCGCCGCATCGTCTGGCTCAGCATGTTCAAGCCGGATCTGCCTCCGCGCTACGATGGCAGCCCTGACCCCGCTGAGTTACTCCAGCTCTATGAGCTGAGCATCGAGGTGGCGAATGGCAATGAGAAGGTCATGGCAAACTGGTTCCCTATGGCCCTCAAGGACGGCGCGTGCTCTTGGCTCCTGAACCTTCCAGTGGGGTCGATCTCCTCCTGGGACGAGCTCCGCGGGCGCTTCATCGCCAACTTCCAAGGCACTCGCGACAGCGCTCCAGCGGCAGGCGACCTACGACGCATCAAGAAGCAGCCAGGTGAAACCTTGCACAAGTACATACAGCGCTTCACCAACGTCCGCCTCAAGATCCCGAAGGTGTCGGACGAGGCCATCATTTCAGCATTCTCTGAGGGCATCAGGGATGTCAAGATGAAGGAAGAGCTCACCATACACGAGGACTTGTGCTCGGCTCTGGAGATGTTCAACATGGCCGCCAAGTGCGCGAGGGCAGAGGAAGGTCGCCTCTCCCTCCTGGAGCTTCTGGAGGTCGATCCTGAAGACAAGAAGGCCAAGGCCAAGGACGTGAAGCGCAAGGGCCTAGCTGTGCTCGCGGCTGAACCCGAGATGAAGCGTGGCTGCGACCACCCCAAATCCTCCAAGGGCAGCCGTCCATTCTGCTTCTTCCATAATGTCCGCAGCCACAACACCAATGACTGCCAGGAGCTCTGGGCAATCCGCGACGGGCGCATCGGCCGCCGTCCCGAGCGCAACGACTGTGGTTATGGCCGCAGAGGAGGCCGCGACGGAGGCCGCTGGGACAACCGCGACCCCCGCCAGGACTGGCGTGATCAGCCTCGTGAATACCACTGGTAGGGCCAGCCTCGCGGCGGCCCCTGGCATGACCAGCCCCGCGAGGACCGTCCTTAGGGTAACGTCGGCCTTCCTCCGCTGCCACCGCCGCCAAGGAGGAACGACAAGCACCGCCAAAATGATGGGGCCGGGGGCTTTCAAGAGCCTCGTGCCATTGCCTGCATCCCGGGCGGTTCTCAGGCTCCCGCATCTCATCGCATCTTCAAGCAGTTCGCTCGTGAGGTGAACACGGCCCTCCCCAAGCTTGAGGCGTTGCGCCCCTCAGATGGTCCAAGTATGCCATCACCTTTGACTCCATGGACCAGCTCAAATGTTCAGCCACCGCTGGCATGCTCCCGATGCTCTGCTCGCCGACCATCAGCAACGTCCTCGCCACCAAGACACTCATCGATGGTGGCGCGGGGCTCAACGTTCTCTCTGTCGAGACGTTCGAGATGCTCCAGGTGCCGTATGACCAGCGTCACGAGGGAGGCGTTCGGGCACCACGTGGGGGTGTGATTCGATGCGCGCCTCCGTGAGCAAGGCGCGAGGTGCCAGGCACTGAGGAGTTCATCACCAAGACGATCGAGGAGCTTCTGGAGGCGCGAGCCATGCATGGCGAACGTCGTCTCGCATCATCCGGTGCAGCTGCCGCCCCTAACATGGGTGGCGAGCTATGCGTCTGCGTCAACATCCCAGGCCTCAACAGGGTTGCTTCCCAGGAGCTCTTCTGGCCGTCCCACGTTGGACGGAGTGGGGGCTATCCCCACAGTTACGTCTGCATGCCATTCGGCTTGCTGGACGTGGCTGCCTCGCACCAGCGGTACATGTAGGACGTCCTAGCGGCTCACGAGGCCCGGCGCCACGCGGTCCTGACAGAGTAGGTGTTGGACCCTCGCGAGCTTCCCGGGCCTCCAGAGCCTCCCGAGCCTCAGGAGCCAGCCGGCTCATGAGGAGCGATCTCTGCAGCACGCGTCTTCAGCTACTCCAATGCTTCTACAAGAACGGTGCCAGGTGACTTTTTGGTTTGTTCAGTTGAGGGCGCCCCTCGGGCTACATTATTCTCAAGCTGTCAGGGCCCACCCCTGCAGCATGTATTGTTTTGCGCATGTACCAAAACTGGTTTCTCCCTTTTATTAATTGCTTGATATTGCAATCTGCATGTCCAGTGCTTCGCCGCCATGAATGTCGTGCGCCCTCAGAAACCCGCCCACGACCGCCTCATGATTAAGGACTGGCACGGCGTCTGTGCTCAGGATCGTCCCTGCAGTGTCGCTAAACCCAAGTGGCTGAGCTCTGTCTCACGGGCTAGCTCCCATGCACGTCACCTCCCATGGTCCTTGGTGCCTTGTTCTCGCATGAGCTAATCAAGAGTGGACGAGTCAGGGCACGCGACCCGGTGCCTCGCCATCACGGGAGCGGCGCATCGGTTGTCTTTCCTTGGGATTGTTGCATGAGAAGACTGGGCACGGCGTCTGTGCTCAGGTCCGTCCCGGCAGCGTCAATAAACCCAACGGCTGAGCTCTGTCTGTCGGGCCGGCCCCGTTCACATCACCTCCTGGGGTCGTTGGTGTTTGGCCTTCTCATGCGATGTCCTCCAGAGATTCACTCGGCGTAGGCCACCCCTACATCTCGCAGAGTTCTTACAAATGCTCCACACCAAAAATTCAGGCGCAACCCGCCTTGAGGTAGGGCCTCATGAGTCCCGCGCTGGCTCACGAGTGCCCAGATACACCTCGTCCAGTCCTGCCGTGCTAGCCACGTGTACGGACAGGGCTACACATGCCCGGGAGTCTCCCCCGAGGGAAATCCCACCCACGCACCAGTGGAAGCCCCATGCTCCGCGCTGGCGGACGACACGGTCGAGGAGCGACTATGCCCACGTACCAGTGGAAGCCCCATGCTTCGTGTTGGCGGACGACACGATCGAGGAGCGGCTATGCCCACAGTAGAGTGGAAGCACCATGCTCCGCGCTGGTGAATAAACAACTGAGGGTGGCCCCCGTGGCCGCTCCAACCTCAGGACAACCTTTGGCTCTTCGCCTGGCAACACCTCATGGCTTTCCCGTAGAGAGGCCCGCGCGAGGGGGCTGGGCACGGGGGCTACGCCCAGGCCACGCCTGGCGCATGCCACCTTACCTGGTCTTCTCGCGTCCCTCCTAGGCAAAAGCTGGCGAGCAAGGTATGGAGGACTACGGATTACCTTGTACGACTGCATGTCTTTCCTTCATGAGGGCCGTTCGTACGTCAATGGGAACCCCTGAGCATCGCGACTCAGGGGCCTCACTGGTCACATTGCCCCTCGCCCCTTGGTGTTGTCCTGGTGATCCGAACGCCCCAACGGCGGTCGAGGTATGCGCGGGCCTAGGCCCTGCCGACGCAGAACATCGAGGTTGTTCGTATGTCAAGGGGGACCCCTGAGCATCGCGCCTCAGGGGCCTCACTAGTCACGTAGCCCCTCGCCCCTTGGTCTTGTCCTGGTGATTCGGACGCCCCAACGGCGGATGAGGTATGCGCGGGGCTGGGCATTGCCGACACAGAACGCTGAGGCAAACACGAAGGAAACCAAGCACGAAAGAGAAATCGCGGAGTCCTAGCAAGTTATTACAAAACATAATGTTCCACGAGTTCAAACAGAAGTTCTCACACCTCCGCGAGGCACGATGAATGTTGCAGGGTCAACTAGGAAGAAGCACCGCCATTGCCTTGGTGGCCGCCATCGCTCGCCTTGGGAAGCTTGTCGTCGATGACGCTCCCACCATCTTCGCCGCCAGCTTCTGCCACCGCAGCTGAGGGGTCGGTGATGCAGAGGAACTTTCCCAGCAGGTCCTCCACCTACTTCTTCATGGCCTCAGTAGCGGTGGTGCGAGACTCAAGGGCCATCGGCTCGATCAGAGCGCTGAGGTCGAAGCCTGGGTCCCGGAGGTGGAGGTGGCTGAAGACGCGCGTCGCGGCCGAGGTGAAGAGCGCCCGGCACTCCTCCTCCACCGCGGAGTCCATCCTAGCGGCGACACCCTCAAGCGCCTCAGCAAGCTTGGGAAGAAGCCCAGCAGGGCCGTCCTCCGGAGCCACAAGCGGTTTCTCGTACCCTCCTCTGTAAAGGGAGCGCAGCGCCTTGCGAGACCTGAGCTCGAAGGAGACCAAGGTTTCACGTTCCACGGCCGCCGTCTTCTCGGCGGCGGCGAAGGTCTTCTCCCTGGCCTCCAGCTGGGCCGTCACCTCAGAGACGAGCTGGGCATGGGACGTCTACGCCTCGTCCACCTCCTCCTTCAGCTTGCCCAGGCGGTCCTGCTCCGTGGCTTGGTCCTTGGTTTCCTGGGCCAGCTTGGCGTCGCAGTCGGCGAGCGTCGCTTCGCGGGCCTTGAGCTCCTCCTCTTGCTGATGGAGCCATTGGGTGTGGGCAGCCTATGCCTCGCGGAGAACTTTCAGCTCAGTCTTCGCCTTGATGCAGTGCTCCTTGGGGGACGCCGCATCGGCCAGCACCGTGTCAAGGGCCCTCGCAGCTTCGTTGGCCTCTTTCCTACTCTCCGCGGCGGCGGCCTCGGCTCGGCTCCAGGCCGTCTTGGCGGACACGTCGGCCTGGAGCCATCCCAAGATCAGCCCCATGCGCTCCCTCACCCCGCACCTGTCGACGTCCTGGAGATCGGTCCGGAGCTGGCCCAGCGTGGTGAAGGCTTCCTCCAGAGCCCCGGGCCTGACAAGTGGGCCGCAGTCCTCCAGCACAAGGGCCTAGGGAGGAGGCAGCACCGGCGCGTGGGCTGGCGCTGTCACGGCAGCAAGGACAGCTGGGGGCTCTGGGGCCTTCGACTCTGCCGCGGGTACGATGGGGATAGGTGGCTTCGGGGCCTGCTGGCCCGTGGAGGCAGACTCCACCCGAGGTTCCACCGCCATGCCTCTGGGGGTCCTCTCCATCACAAGGTTATGCGGGGCGGCCTTTTCTGTCTGCGTCGGGGCCGTTACAGCTCTGGCGGGTGGTGGCGCCTCAGGAGTCACGGCGTACTCCTTCTTCTTCTTCACCACGACGCCCACCCTGGTCATCAGGAGGGGAGCGTTATGGGCACTATATCAAGAGGCGACAAACGAAGGCAAGGTGAGACACTTACTCGTCAGAGGCAACATACGCCCTCTTTCTGGCCAAGGCCGGAGCACCTGCGACCTTCTTGGGCGCAGTCTTGGCCGCGTCCTGGGGGTTGGCAGGGCGCGCGATGGCCAGCTTTGGTGCGACACCGACAGGCGGCAAGGCAGAGGCGTCGCCTCGAGGAGGGGGTCCCGCCCCGCTCTCCTTCGGGGTCGCTCAGCCTGGCCTCCGAAGGGCCGGGGGAGTGGCCCCAGACCTCGTGACTACCCCGATGGAGCGCGGGGATTCCGCGACTGGGGGCTCGGCGACGTCATCATCATCGGTGAGGTCGTGGAGAAGCTCGCTCTGGGATGGGGGAGAGATCTCCGCCGCGTCATCCTCGGTTGCCTCCAAGTCCTCCTCGCCGACACTATCATTGGAGGACACCGGCACCGGGGGGTTGGGGAGCTCGGGCGGCATGAGCCCCAGCTCGTTGAAGATGGGCATGGCGGTGACCAGCGCCACCCTGTCAGCACGGCGGTATAGCGGGATGGAGGCCACCGGGAGGTGGCCTGGGTCCCCCTCGAGCAAGGTGTTCAGGGCCTTGCCCAGCTCCTCGCTTGTCAAGCTCCCCGGGCGCAGCCGGATGTCGCCACCTGCGCCCTCGCGCTCCCACATGGGGCGCGTGTGCGCTTGGAGCGGGGCTAGGCACTGCGTCAGGAACTCCTTGACAACCATGGCCCCCGTCAGCGCCCCGGCCTTCAGGTCTGCCGTCATCTTCCTCAGGACCGGCGACCGCCCGGGGATCGAAGAGCTTCTCATGACCCCACCTCTCAAGCTTCTCCGGGAGCTCGGTTAGCAACTCCAGCCGTGCGTGGAGGCCCTTGGCATCCATGAAGACCCACTTGCATCGGAAGTTCTCCAGCTTCTTCCCGGCCCTCATAAGCGCGTTGCCCTTGGAGACCGCGGCGAAGTATATGCAGCCGGAATGCTGGGTTGGATCGTGCATCCGAAGATAGAAGAAATGGCGGAGAAGCGCGACGGAGGGCCTCACGCCCACGAACGCCTCGCAATAAAATGTGAAGATGGACAGGAGGAGGATGGAGTTGGGCTGAAGATGCAGAGCATGGACCTGGTAGTGGTCGAGGACGGCGGTGAAGAACCCAGAGAAAGGCGGGAGGAGCCCCACGAAGACGCTATGGAGGAAGAAGGGATAAACCGTCCGTGCCAAGGTCCCCTGCTCGGCGGAGCCGGCCAGGAGGATGGTCTCGCCCCATTCGTTGTCATCGCCTGCCATCAGCACGATCACGGCGGCAAGGTGCCTCCCCTCGGTAATGGTGGATGTGCCGAGGGCCGGCGCAGCAGAGGAGGAGGAGCTCGCAACCGGCGCGGTAGATTTTGCCTTCCCGGATGCCATTCGTGGGATCTCGGAGGAAGAGCTCAACTAGATCTGGAGGTGTTCTCAGCAGGAAGAAAGGGGATCTGGAGCAATGCGAAGAGAAGGTAATGATAGCTGACCTGCATGCACCAGTCTTTTGTCAAGTCGCGTGGTTGCTGAGGCGGCGTGGGGAAGTGGAGACGCCCACATCCCATCAAGCGCCACGCGTCGGCTAGGTCCGCAGGTAATTGGGGCCCGCGGCGCTTTGCCCTTGCCCTTTGGCTTCGCCTTGAAGCCAAGTCTGAGCACGCCTTGGTCCCGGGGGCTACTGTTAGTGTTCTGGGAACCAGGGTAGCCAGACTTGCCTGCCCGCGGCCCACGGCGTGGCTCCATCGACGGCCTGGTACGGCCCAGTTTCAACACCAACAAGACAAAACCCTCGTGAGGGGCCAAGCCTCGCGAGGCAGACAGCGCCAAGACCTCTTGAGGGAGCGGCCTCCCCAGGCTGCCTCCAGAGGAGCAGAGATTTCTATGCAGGTATCCAACCTCACGAGGTTGCGGTGACGCAAGCCATGAAGACAAAGGCCAGGCAGGCGCCAGCTGGCGCAGAGGAGCAGGTTTCCTCTTTGGTGTTAAGGAGGCAAGTGTAGGCGTGGGTTCCCGAGGAATCAGGCAAAGGTTTCCATTCCAGTGCAACGAGACCAAGACCGCCAGGACGGCAGGATGGATGTCATCGCCGAGCCCACCGCGGCATCACGACCAGAAGCTTTGCAGGCGAAGACCACCTTTTGTCAGGATAAGATGTACTACTTGTCCCCTTTCAAATTGGCCACTGTGGGATCCCTTCCCGCCTTCATTTTGGAGGAAGAGGACCAAGGCCACTATAAGTATAAGCTAGCCACCATTGTAGAGTGGGGGCAGACAAGACCGGAATAGACCGAACCGAAGGACGACTCACCCTCACCCCAGAGCAGACCTCGCGAGGTTGTACTTCCCTTTTACTAGTTCATCCCCAGCCCCCCGTGAGGCAAATCCACCACAAAGCAGGAGTAGGGTCTTACACCGCAAGGTATCCCGAACCTGGGTAAACTGCCGTGTCTGTCTCCTTCCTTGATCCATCAAGCTAGGCTGTAGGGCAATGGGTTGGTTGGTTGGATAGGTTGAGTTCTTCACACACGCCCGAGAGTTTGAACCTTCTTTGGGTCTGCGGAGCCCTGAATCCGACATACGCGGTGGTGCGGCAGCCGCTCCTCCTCCGGCCGCTCCGACTCCAATGGAGGGCCATATCGAAGATACAACACTGGAGTTCATTGTTAGGTTGCGCGAGCCCCCATGTAGCTGTATTCGGCTTCTTGGCCCATTTGCAATGGTGATGGAGGTTGAATAACTGCTCGGGTTGAAGTTGCACATGAGGGGTTGCTGTAACGGCAACATGCAGGTGGACGTCAAGTTCCCCGCACCCCATGTCATGCTTCTCCGACGTGGCTAGAAAACTTTTGCACGTGCCCATAGCTTGGCGGAGGGGCATGTCCTTCATTTTAAGTTAATGGAGGCTGATCTGCTCTCCATCAAGGTCTTCGGGCATTCGGGTGCTCGCTTAGGGTGATGCACGGAGAGCTCGACCGATGAAGAAAATGCCTCCTCGAGCGACAGTGACGAAGAGGACACTGATGGCGAAGACGGCAGCGCTGAGTGGGAGGACAGCGGCTCGGACTCCAGCTGAGCATCGCTCGCACCGTCACCATCAGCTAGGCGCCGGCAGCACCGCCATCTACACCTGGTCTTCTCCCCGGCAGAGTTATTTGCCGGGGTGTTGGGTGTAGGTGCCTCCGCCTCCTCCAACTGGACCTCGACAGGCTTCCTCGTGGACTCCGGCTTCGTCTTCCCTGCCGGTGTCCCTCCTGATGCATTCCTCTGGTCTTGGCGGTGGTGACTAGGGCATCGCCTAGCCGCTCCCTCCGTCCTTCCAGCTTCGTCCTCGCCCTCCCGATCTTGTTAGGCTGCGTCCCGCGGGCCCTAGCGGGGTCGAGCTGGGCTTCTGCCCAGGTGCTCCTTTTGCCCTCTTTCCGCCTTGGTGCAACTCCTAGGAGGAGAGGAACAAGAAAGGCATTACGGGGCACTTATCTCTTTTCAAATCAAAAGATGTAGGCATTTGCCAAATTTTAGTTCAAATTATGTAATCCTCTATCCATGCTTGTATCCTGTATGATTCCTACTTGTTTATCTGCGTATTAATGAAAAAAGGAATGCCTGTCGGGTACTTTTGCATGTATCATATCCATGCTGGGGGTTGGTCCCTCAATACTTCCAAGTAAACAAGGTTGCCCAGCAAGACACCTTGCCGGCCCCTTCCATTGCTGCTACTGAACCCTGTCTGACGGGTTAGGAGCATGGATGGAAACCGGCCCCTTGTTCGTTCCCCCCACAAATGCTACTACGACCAACCTGACTGAAGAATTTTTCAAGTCAAAGGATGGGAGCACAGATGTTGGGAGCGACAAGGTTTTTCTACGCATAAGCTTTTCATATAGGAAGACACTGTGGATGGCGAGGGGAACTTATCTGCGTTTGCTGTGCTTCTTATCACTCTCGATAAAAAGGGAGTTGTCGGGGATCAATATGCTGGTTCTCACTTCTTCCTTTCGGGGAGTTCATCCGCAGCGGGAGCCCTGCTGTTAGTGCAGGGGAGAAAACAATAGCATATGATCCTCCTTAGAGGATTAGTTACCGTAGCAAAATCATACTTAAATAAACATGCATGCAAGTTTTGTGCCAGCGCTTCGTTTTATTATCTTTGCACAGGGTCTTCGCCTGTCTTTGTACAAAGGGTTAAAAGTCCAGGGGACTATGCTTGTACAAAAAAGGTTACCAGGGCAAGGCCCGGAAACTGCGCCTTATGGGTAGAACTTACGAAGATGCTCAATGTTCCATGAGTTTTGCATTGGCATGCCATCTTCAGTCTCCAGACGGACTGCGCCGGGTTTGGTGACACGTACTACCCAGTAAGGGCCTTCCCACTTCGGTGTCAACTTGTTGGAACACTTGGTGGATTGAACATGCCTAAGGACAAGGTCACCTTCCTCAAGGCTCCGGGCTTGGACCCTGCAGCTGTGGTAGTGGCACAGGGCCTGCTGGTATCATTTAGCACGTACAGCTGCCCGGAGACCATTCTCCTCGAGGAGCATGGCATCGTCATGCCATAGCTGCCCTTGCGCTACTTCATCATAGGCAAGTACCCGAGGCGACCCGTATATGAGTTCCGTGGGGAGCACTGCTTCTGCCCCGTACACCAGGGAGAAGGGAGTCTGGCCGGTAGCTCGATTTGGTGTTGCTCTGATCGACTAAAGAACCACCGGCAACTCATCAATCCAGCGCCTGCTGCACTTTTGCAGTCTATCAAAGGTTCTTGTCTTCAGCCCTCGCAACACTTCAGCGTTCATCCTCTCAGCCTGCCTGTTGCTCCTTGGATGGGCAACGCAGGTGAAAGAGACCTTGCTCCCAAGGCTCTGGATGTACTGCATGAAGCGACGGCTTGTGAATTGGGTGCCATTGTCGGTGATTACCCTGTTGGGCACTCCAAAACGACACACCAGTCCCTTGAAGAACTTGATAGCTAACTGTACCGTCACCTTTCTCACTGGTTCCACTTCGGGCCACTTTGTAAACTTGTCTATTGCAACGTACAAGAATTCAAAGCCCCCGGTAGCACGGGGAAAGGGGCCCAGGATGTCGAGCCTCCAGACCGCGAAAGGCCAGGACAATGGGATGGTCTGCAAGGCTTGACCTGGCTGATGGATATTCTTGGAGTGGAACTGGCAGGCCTCACACTTGGTGACGAGCTCAGTTGCATTCTGGAGGGCAGTGGGCTAGTAGAATCCTTGCCAGAAAGCTTTCCCGACAAGTGTTCTTGATACCAGTTGTGAGCCACACGCGCCTCCATGTATCTCTGCCAACAGATCTAGTCCATCTTCTCGACTGATGCACTTCAACTTCACGCCGTTCGGCCTCTTTCTGTACAGAATGTACTCCACAAACTGATACATACTTGACTATCGGGCTACTTTCTCAGATTGCTCTGGATCGTCAGGAAGTTATCCAGTTTGCAAGAATTGGACTATGTGTTGTGCCCATATCAGAGCCTAAGGCACGATGAAAAGGACCAAAGGCATCTCTTCGGATGTGGGAGCATTCCCTTCAACGGCAAGAACCTGGGACTCTGCTTGAGGGTGCAGCTCCCCATCTAGCGCAGGATCTCCCCCGGCAGCCTTTTCACCAGCGGCTCCAAGGAGCTCTGCCGAGAAATGCTTGCCGGTGTTGAGTTTCCTTCTTTTTCTGGCCAAGGCTCATGGGGAAACTGTTGGTTGGGTGGGGTGCAGCACAAAAGTGCCTGGTTCCACAGGAAGCTTCTGTGCAGCGCACTTCGACAGGTGATCGGCAATGCTATTTTCCACACGGGGTACGTGCTTTGTTTGCAACCCATCGACATGCTCTTCCAGCTTTCTCACCTCTTCCACGTAGGCTTCCATCTATAATGCCCTGTTGCTGGTGCAGCTTATTCTTCTTCTTCTTTCTTCTTCTTCTTTCTTCTTCTTCTTCTTCTTCTTCTTCTTCTTCTTCTTCTTCTTTCTTCTTCTTCTTTCTTCTTCTTCTTCTTCTTCTTCTTCTTCTTCTTCTTCTTTTTCTTATTCTTTTTCTCCTCCTCTTCCTCTTCTTCCTTTCCCTTTCCCTCTTCTTCTTTTCCTTCTTTTCCTTTTTTCTTTTTCCTTTTTTTCCTTCTTCTTTTCTAATATGTAAACTATCTAAAACTATTTATTATCTAAAACTATATCTAAAGAATTGGCGGGGGGAGGTTTTATGGTGATATGTTCTTTCTATGGTGACATGTTCTATGGTGCCCTTGAAGCCTGACAATGCTATCTGGAAGTTTCACAAAACTTTCACAACATTCAACCAGTGCAGCAATATTTGCAGATTCAATATCTTCTTCTTCTTCTTCCTCTTCTCCTTTTTCCTCTTCTTCTTCTTTTCTTCTTCTTCTTCTTCTCCTCCCCTT